>JAIUZE010072114.1:0-33197 GCA_022085475.1 Heliosperma pusillum | reverse complement strand
ATTTGAGAAAATAATCATATTGATTCCCTATTATATGACTAAAAGGTTAGTCAGTGTATTTGACTAAAAGGTTAGTCAATGTGATGATGACAGATTATTTAATAATGATTAAATAAAGTTAGCTGAGACGAATTAACTGTAATTCGTAAATTGAATATAAAATGTTATATGTAATTGTTGTATATAATGTAAGCTAATTAAACATAAATCGTTATAATTAATTGGCAAATTATAAATATACGGATATTTATAATTAATGATGTATTATAATGTCGGTCCATGTAAAACGACGATTATAATATATTACATTATATTGGAAGCTAAAATGACCAAAAATGAAAGTATCCAGATACACTCGGTTTTTAGTCAATGGGTAGTTATTTTGAGGAGACAAAATCTCCCCATATAAAACCCTAAGGAGCCGTGAGATAGAAGGAGAAGGAGAAGGAAAATTCTAACCTAATTTATTTTCACTTGAGCCTCCATCTATCAGATTCACACATCACAAAAAGAAAAAGTTAACAGTAACTTTTCACAAAACACAAAACCTCCTTCTCATTTGTGAGATCGTGTAAGAGGTTCTCTTTCTAGCAAAAGAAAAGGGTATTTCTCGGAGCATCTTGGGTGCAACGATTAGGAGGATATCTACCTTGATATCTCTGTTCTTTACGCCTATTGCTAGGACCGGAGGTTGATTTCTAAATCTTTTTCCTTGTTTTCGTTTATGACTCGATAATCAAATTATTACTTTTCGTTATAATCCTATAATAATTGTATTGTGGTAATACCGATTTCCCACAATATATATATATATATATATATATATATATATATATATATATTTATATATATATAGGGTCGGGATCCGGTGAGAACCACTTGAAAGTCCATAGACCTTAATTAGACTCTTCTAATTAGTTACTAAATTACTTGTTAATTTAGTATTTAATGATCTATGTAACATGCATGCAAATATAAAGACATTTATATAAAGGAAGAAATTTCCTCACATTGATATGGAAAATATAAGGGCACAACAAGAACTCCTTGTTGTTCTTGAGCTACAAATATGGATGAACACAAAAAATCTCTAAAGTAGAAGATCTCCTCTAAGTTGCACCAAGATAAACCCAAATAATCTACCCTTATTATTAACTAGATAATAAGATAGATATTATACTACTAATATTATGACTATATTACTATACTAGTAATACTTAGTAAATATTAGTATTTGAGAGTTTTTAGTGAGAGGAAGAATTTTAGAGAGAAGTAAACGAATTGCACAAAATGAAGTAGTAGTAAAATGAACAACATTTGTTCATTATAAAGGCCATGAGGCCGGACCACCTTGTCCAAAGATGGACTATTATTTTGTTTAATTTGATCACATGCATTAGAGTGGAGTGTTGTAGTATATGTGATGATTATTTCTACTTGTTATGTCACTTTCAATTAGTAACCAAATAGTGTAAACAAGAACAAAAATCATCACCTTTGTAACTACATCATAACCGGCCACAATGGTCTAGTTAGATCCATTTTGATTTTTGATATTTGTCTCACAAATACTTATTGATCATATGGTTAATTATCTTGTATAAATAAGTGTTAATTTGATCATATAACAATTATATGACTCAATTAAATAAATAATATGTACTTAACATTTTAAGTAATATTTTACCATTATATCAATATATAATGGGTCCCACAATGCGTAGTTAATTTATTTTACAACTCCTTGTAAATATAATTAACTAATTACCTCTATCTCAAAACCTCAACTAATTTAGTAATTTAACGATTAATTACTAAGTTAAATCTTATTTAATCGTATTAAAAATAAGATATAAATTTATTAGTCAATTATCGCATAATTGAAAAATAAGTTTAATCGAATTTGAGTTCTCAACTCAATTTCTAATAATTAACTCTCGTACATATCGAATATATGTAATGTACTAATTAACTGTATCGTATACAAATAATTAGTTACTATTTGGATTTCATCCTTTAGGTGTGACCGAAAGGGATCAGTTGATCACCGCCGTTAAACGACAATAACGTCAAACTCTAGTCAGCCAACCGTTATTGATTTACGTTAATCAACTGACTAATCATATATATAGTCAATAAATATCCCAATTATATTCCTTGATAAGATTTATTATGTGGCGCACTATTATGGAGGACACCTACTCCAACAATCTCTCACTTGTCTGACACAAGTGTGCGTCACCGATTCTCTTGTCTCTTTATCACATCTCCCACTCAACGCAAGGTGTCTTTCAGGCCGCACTTGCGATTGACAATATCTAGAGTGATATTCTCGATAGGGAGAGTAACTGTCTGACCGGAAAATCTACCATAGATCTCTTTCCGAGCGTGGCCACGCATTTACAGTAACTTTTCCTCGAGTGGCCTAAAGATGTTTTTACCCAACGTGGGTGGACAATTCCTGTTGATCCATCTACTCTGTATGATGCAGATCACCATGATCCAGAAGATGTCCATCGGCCTCCTTTTACGGCACGACTTAGAACATCAACCAAAACCAATCGGAAACTCCACCGACTCAGATAGACGGTCGCCAGTCAAAAGAATCGGCTTATAGGAATAAGATAGAAGACCCTGCCACGACCAGGAATGAAATAATTGATTTAAGGGTCTCTACAATGTCACTGTCCGACAGAGTGTCATACAGTCTGTCTATGTAAACGACCAGTCATCTCCATGGCCCCATGGTGCTGAACCAACCATCGATCGACTTACAATCTAGTCATTTCGAGACGTCACCTCATTGATTGACTAAGGACAAAATACTAAGTTCGTCCTATTCACTTGAATAGGGTCCAACAATCTATTCGGATAAACAAAGTATTAAATTTAGTCAAACTAACTAAAAGAGTTTAAAATAAAACTCAAACAATAAATGCCATTATCATATATGAAATAATTAATACAACATTCAATTATTACATATTACATAATCTAAAGGAATTCTGGCACACGTCTCAATCCCATTGTGACGACATGACCATCATGCTTAGCCTTTGATAAAGGCTTGGTTAAAGGAGCAGCAATGTTGTCATCTGTCCCAACCTTACAAATGTCAATTTTCTTTCTGTCCACGTAATCTCTAATTACATGATATTTCCTAAGTACATGTCTAGACTTGTTACTAGACTTGGGCTCTTTTGCTTGAAAAATAGCCCCAATGTTATCACAATAAATCGTGATAGGATCTTTGGCAGTAGGGACTACTGTTAGTCCTTCCAAAAATTGCCGAATCCACACAGCTTCCTTTGCAGCTTCAGATGCTGCAAGGTACTCAGATCTGTTGTAGAATCCGCGTAAACGCTTTGCTTGAAACTTCATGCAAACAGCTCCTCCATTCATCATATAAACGTAGCCGGATTGGGATTTCATATCATCCCTATCTGTTTGGAAACTGGCATCTGTGGAACCCTTTACACGTAACTCAGTCTCGCCTCCAAACACTAAGAACGAATCCTTGGTCCTTCTCAAGTACTTAAGGATGTTCTTTACGGCTATCCAGTGACTCTCACCTGGATTTGCTTAGTAACGACTTGTCATGCTCAAAGCATATGCAACATCGGGACGAGTGCACATCATAGCATACATGATTGATCCAACAGCAGATGCGTAAGGGATCAATTTCATGCGTTCAATCTCCTCGGGTTTCGTAGGGCACTCTGACTTGCTCAAAGTGATCCCACTTCCCATAGGAAGAAAGCCTCTATTAGAGTCTTTCATGTTGAACCGATCAAGAATTTTATCAATATAAGTTTCTTGACTTAATGCTAGTATCCTTTTAGATCTATCCCTATAGATCCGGATACCTAAGATGCGCTGGGCCTCTCCTAAGTCTTTCATTTGGAAATGAATCCCTAGCCACTCCTTCACAGAAGTGAGCATTGGAATGTCATTCCCAATGAGTAGTATGTCATCTACATACAAGACTAGAAAAGTTACTTTACTCCCACTAAACTTCATGTATAAACACGGTTCCTCGACACTGCGAGTGAAACCATTTTGTTTAATTACATGATCGAAACGATGATTCCAACTCCTGGATGCTTGCTTAAGACCATAGATGGATCTCTTAAGTTTGCATACCTTCTTAGGGTTTGATGGATCCACAAAACCTTCAGGTTGTGTTCATGTTACACTTCTCTTCTAGAATCCCATCAAGAAGGCGTTTGACATCCATTTGCCAAATATCATATTATGAAAATGCGGCAAAGGCTAAGATAATCCTTATGGATTGAAGCATGGCGACTGGGGCGAAGGTTTCGTCATAGTGAAGACCATGAACTTGGGTGAAACCTTTTGCCACCAATCTAGCTTTGTAAACATCATTATGTTTATCTATGCCACTTTTGATCTTATAGATCCACTTACAATGAAGAGGTCTTACCTACTTAGGTAAATCAACCAAGTCCCATACTTGATTGTCGTACATAGAATCCATTTCGGATTGCATGGCTCCTAGCCAGAGCTTTGAGTCGGGACTAGAAATGGCTGCTTTGTAGGTAGTAGGTTCGTTACTTTCAAAAAGTAACACATTATAGTCATCACCTTCCTCTATAATACCAAGGTATCTATCAGGTGGATGACTAATTATGCTTGACCTCCTAGGTTCCGAAGGAATAATTACCGTACCAGACGAAGAGGGAACGTTTTCCTCTACATCCTTTTCGGTTTGTGGCTCTTGGACTTCATCAAGTTCAAATTTTCTCCCACTCTGTCTTTTAGAAATGAAATCATTTTCTAAAAAGACTCCATCACGAGACACAAACACTTTGTCCTCGTGTTTATTGTAGAAGTAATAAGCACGTGATTCCTTTGGATATCCTACAAAAAGACATTTGTCAGATTTGGGTGCGAGTTTATCGTCAAACTTATTCTTAACAAAAGCCTCGCATCCCCAAATTCTCATAAAATGACAAATACGGGACTTTTCCTGTCCAATCTCAATGCAGTCTGTTGCCCGCTTTAGTCGGGCTTCGATTTAGAACTGACAATATTGCAGATAAGATAGCAAAACCCAAATAATCAGGAGGAAGCGTGTTTAGACTCACATATGATGAACCATATCTAATAAAGTTCGATTTCACCTTTCGGATACACCGTTTAATTGAGGTTGTCCAGGAGGAGTCCATTGTGTACTTGATACCACAATCTTTAGGTGTGAACAATTCATTGTTCAAGTATTCACCACCACGAATCGGATCTAGGGTTTTTAATCTTTTTATTCAATTGGTTTTCTACTTCATTTTGAAATTTGAATTTTTTCAAAAGCAGCACTTTATGCATCATAAGTAGACATATCCATATCTATCAAGTCGCGGTAAAAGTAATGAAGTAGTGCTAACCCACCTCTAGCTTGGATAGTCATTGGACCGCATACATCCGTATGTATAAGTCCTAATACTTCACTTGCTCGTGTCCCTTTTCCCGTAAAAGGAGCACGAGTCATCTTGCCTAGAAGACAAGATTCGCATACGCCATAAGATTCGTAATCGAATGGTTTGAGTACTTTAGATGAAACAAGTCTCTTTATGCGTCGTTCGTTTATGTGCCCTAAACGACAATGCCAAAGGTATGATTGATTAGGTTCACCTGTTTTGAGCTTCTTGTTTTCTACATGATAGACCTCTTTTGCAATATCTAGAACATAAATACCTCCAATAGAAATGGCCTCGCCATAAACCATTTCATTAAAAGCAAAAGTACAACATTGTTCTTAATGCAAAAAGAAAATCCTTCCATGTCTAACACGGAAATGGAGATAATGTTCTTGGTAAGAGTTGGAACATAATAGCAATTATTTAAATACAACTCTAAACCATTAGGCAAAAGAAGAACGTAGGTGCCCACGGAAACTGCGGCTACCTTAGCTCCATTTCCCATGCGCAGGTCCACGTCACCCTTGGCTAGTGCTTGCACGTCCCTCAGCCCCTGTACATGATTACAAAGGTGAGAACCACAACCGGTATCAAATACCCAAGAAGATGTACTAGCAAAGTTAATATCTATCATATAGAGTGATGAAAAAATTTTACCTGACGTTGTCACACAACCGTCTTTCTTGTCTTTCAAGTATTTGGGGCAATTGCGTTTCCAATGCCCTTTGCCATTACAATAATAGCAATCCGCCTCCGCGTGTTTGTTGACCTTGGGCTTGGCCTTGTAAAAGACCTTGCCCTTTCCCTTGCCGGATTTCTTGAAAAGAGTCTTACCATTTCCCTTGTCCTTCCTCACCACAAGGTTCATGTTCTTCATTTTCATGGAAAGAACATCCTTGGGTTCACTCCCACTAGCCTCCATGTCCCTCTCTGCTTGGGTGAGGAGTGCATGGAGTTCTTGGAAACTCTTGTCCATGCCAGTCATGTTATAGTTCACCCTAAATTGGGTGAACTTAGGTGAGAGTGAATGAAGGATCTTACCCACCACCAAATTCTTCGGAATTGTGCACCCTAGACGCTCTAAGGTATCCGCGTGCTCAACCATTTTGAGCACGTGGGGGCCAACTTTTTGGCCCCTTTGAAGCTTAGTGTCAAAGAATTTCGTAATCGCCTCATATTGGAGAATTTGAGGGGCTTGCGAAAACATCGAAGTGATCCTCGTGAATATCGCATATGCATTGAGAGAAATTGCAATGTAAATACTCAAAAAAGTATAGATTTATGTAGGTTTTATTGCTTGAAAGACACACGTACAAATGAAGACACAAAGGACTTGAATTGGACTTGTTATTGTGTTGAAAGTTTCTGAATTTTATAAGAAAATGAAGTAAGAACAAGATAGTACTCTTCCAAAGCACAAAGCCAATGGATAGAGGTTGTGATGAATGACTCCAGCAACTCAGCAAAGACTCAAACAACACTCTTCTAGCACTAAGCAAAGAAGGGACTCAAGCACACAGCCATGAGTTTAGAAATTGGAAACAAAGGTTTCAGTTTTCATTCATTCATCAAATCTGCCTTTCTTACAATAGGTAGCTTGGCTTATATAGGCCAAGGGTTTGCATCTCAATCGTTCAAGCTCATCTAAGGGCCAATATTGGCTTACAAAAGAGTACAATAAACAGCTAAAACTCCTTACACAAACTGAATAACAAAAGCTAGAAAACAAAAGCATAAAGCATAAAGTAATAAGATGGTTGGCTGTTCTTGTTGCCATGTGATGTGAGAAGGTGAGGTCCTTGCAGCTCAAGGACTCCAAAAGGTAGCTTAGAAGTCCGTCCTTGTCGAGTATTGGGGTTGGTGCAGCTGTAAGAGTAAGTAAATTGAGCAACAGTCCAAAAGAAGGACCACTAGAGGTCACTGTCAATGTTCAGAAATTGTTTGTTGCATTTATCAGGCCAAAGTCTTCTTATTTTGGAGCCAAGCTTGTCATTCGTCCTTCCCATGACTTAGTACTTGTTTTAGGATCAATAGCCATATGTGGACGTGCCATTTAAGCCAAGTAAAATGGATAGGAAGGCCCTTGATGCACACAAATGCAAAGCAGACAATTGCACAATATTCTGGATTCTGGCCTGACTTGCAGCTTGAATATCTCATGACTTAAGATAAATTAGGATGACCATGATAGCTCATATTAAATCTAGAGATGTTAGCTTTCATTTCAAAAAAGAATCAACCCCAAATGATGTCTTGAATTCGAGATACAGAGGTTTGAGTACAAGCAGGTCACTTGCAGTTTGTTTAGCAGCATTCCAGAATACAGGGGCATCTTGCAGATGCTCTCATTTTCTGTACAGATAGAATTAGGAGACCCATGAGTAGCCAAATTAAAGCTAGATGAGTTAGCTTTCTTCTCCAGTTGGAATCAGTCAAAAATAAGTCTTGAATCTTCAGTTATGAGGCTATGAGTAAGTTCAGGTCAAAAGTGAATCCTCATCAGACTTCTTGTGCAGCAGCATGAACTTTGAAAAATCATATCTCCCAGCTCAAATGGAATAAAAATTCTCATGATGATTCAAATGAAATCTAATGAAGTTAGCTTTCATAATCAAAAGGAGTCAACCAAAAATATCCAGCCAATGTTGAGTTATTCAGCCTTGAGTGTCGATAGGTCATTTTTGAAAAGCTGAGGAGCAACCATGCATGACAGTCTTTAAAGCCCTCGTGTGAACAATCTACTCAATGAATGTTGCTGATTCCAACTCCATATGAAAGAGGACTCTTTCTAGAACCCAACCATATAACGAACTCAAATTTTCATCATGTACAACTCCAGATATGAGCTGTTGAAGTTGGCCCAGTTCTGAAAGTATTGAGACTGTTCTGAAATTGTTTAGCATGGCTTGTTTTGAACTCATTTTGCTCTTGGATTGAATCCAATTGTCTCATGGATTTAGAAGTCCAATGGGATGTTCCTTTGGTATGTAAAATGAAGGACCCATGCCCCAACTCCTGTTGCAACCACCCTAGGTTCAAAACAATTTGACCTCAAATTCAGTTGGATAAGTGAAAAAATTTCTGCCTTCCTCCTGGATCAAACAATAAAACAAAGTGCCTAGGCACTAGAAGGATACACAGTTCAAGCTTGAGAGATCCTTGTGTGCGCTCCATACTCTCATCACCAAGCACAAGCAACTCATATGGATAAATTTCTACACCCAAATGACAGCAAACACTTTCCAAGATTTTGGTTTTGAACTTCTTATAGCATGGAATGCAATATGTGTGATTTTGTACCTTTGAGCATGAAACAGAACAAGTACCTTCTGTTGCTTCACCCTTACTACAATCCCCATAAATCTCTTCTTCAAAGGAGCTTAAGAAATCATCCCTCTTAAGGCTTAGAGGTTGCTGCAACTTCTTGTTTATGGACTGCTCTAATGGACTCAAGTAAATGTTTGAGCAAACACTAATTTCAGCCTCTTGCCTTTTCTCTTCAACAAAGACTTGTGTAAATTGTGTGTGTGGTGATTCCTCTTCCTTTGGGGGTGTAAGGATATCACATACACTTACAACAAAATTTGTTAGAATTTCAGGTTCAACACACACATTGTCCTCCACCATAGCATCAATACAAGGCTTCTTAAGAATATGATCTTCACCATTTACATCCAAAACAGCCTGCACACATGCTAAACTGTTCTTGAATAGCAAGTCCTTATCCACCCTACTGTTAACTATCCTCCTCTCAATAGTAGGCTCATAGGTTGAGTTAAATAGGGTCTTAGTTTCAAAACATGGACTCTCAAAGACAGCTTTACTTGAGCTATTCATTTCAACACATGTACTCACGACCTTTGGTTCAAGGCACCTAGACTTAGGAGAAGAAACATCCAAGAATGGAACAACAACCATCTCGCCTAAATCCTTCTCTTTCCCTACTGTTTTTATGGCCTCTAAACTGTCCCCTTTAGCTAAGACCTCATGATTTGTAGGCCTTACTAAGCTCTTCTCAACATATAAAGCTAACTCAAGCAAATCATCATAGGGATACAACACTTCTAAATCAATTCTCTTTGCAATTTCAGATTTCAATCCATGGTAAAATTTGACTCCCTTTTGCACAACCTCATCATTCATATCACAAACAAAGCTTAACTCTTCAAACAACTTAGCATACTCATGAACACTCAAGGAATTTTGCTTAAGAGTCTTAAATTCAGTCCACAAACTATCCATGGTAGAACAAGGTAGAAACCTTAGTCTCATGTTCCTTTCAAGTTTATGCCATGACCTAATCATACTCTTTCCTTCATTCCTCCTTGAAATTCTAAGGGTATTATACCATAACAAAGCAAAATCCTTTAAACAAGACACAACAAGTTCAAGCTTCCTTTTTTCAGAATAACACTTGTGCTCAAAGTAGCATTCAACATCATACAACCAAGACACAAATGCTCTACTGTTTTCACCATTTAAGATAGGAATTAATGAGGCTTTACATATGCCTTCACGGGCAGGATATGAGTCCCAACATCCAGGCATCTGTTTGAGTTCATTTTGAAGTAAGTGTGATGGTTTAGCATGGTTCTGAACTCCATATATAGCTGCTGCAACTTTGCTGCCCTTTTCAACTGTAGATGCTCTTGTTAATGCCTCTAGCTTCTTCTTGACATCTTCCAAGGACTTGGGAATGGAGTCAACATAACTAGGCACCATACTTGGACATGGAATATAAGGGATAACAACCTTGGCTACTGGTTTAGCCATTAAAATTTCAGAATTGCATCAACTTAGAAAAACAGGTTGTAGAGTTTAATAAAAGCAACACAAGACTAACATAAGATGGAACTTATGTTAATCCTAGCTCTGATAACCAATTGCAATGTAAATACTTAAAAAAGTATAGATTTATGTAGGTTTTATTTCTTGAAAGACACACACACAAATGAAGACACAAAGGACTTGAATTGGACTTGTTATTGTGTTGAAAGTTTCTGAATTTTATAAGAAAATGAAGTAAGAACAAGATAGTACTCTTCCAAAGCACAAAGCCAATGGATAGAGGTTGTAATGAATGACTCCAGCAACTCAGCAAAGACTCAAACAACACTCTTCTAGCACTAAGCAAAGAAGGGACTCAAGCACACAGCCATGAGTTTAGAAATTGGAAACAAAGGTTTCAATTTTCATTCATTCATCAAATCTGCCTTTCTTACAATAGGTAGCTTGGCTTATATAGGCCAAGGGTTTGCATCTCAATCGTTCAAGCTCATCTAAGGGCCAATATTGGCTTACAAAAGAGTACAATAAACAGCTAAAACTCCTTACACAAACTGAATAACAAAAGCATAAAGCATAAAGTAATAAGATGGTTGGTTGTTCTTGTTGCCATGTGCTGTGAGAAGGTGAGGTCCTTGCAGCTCAAGGACTCCAAAAGGTAGCTTAGAAGTCAGTCCTTGTCGAGTCTTGGGGTTGGTGCAGCTGTAAGAGCAAGTAAATTGAGCAACAGTCCAAAAGAAGGACCACTAGAGGTCACTGTCAATGTTCAGAAATTGTTTGTTGCATTTATCAGGCCAAAGTTTTCTTATTTTGGAGCCAAGCTTGTCATTCGTCCTTCCCATGACTTAGTTCTTGTTTTAGGATCAATATCCATATGTGGACGTGCCATTTAAGCCAAGTAAAATGGATAGGAAGGCCCTTGATGCACACAAATGCAAAGCAGACAATTGCACAACATTCTGGATTCTGGCCTGACTTGCAGCTTGAATATCTCATGACTTACGATGAATTAGGATGACCATGATAGCTCATATTAAAGCTAGAGATGTTAGCTGTCATTTCAAAAAAGAATCAACCCCAAATGATGTCTTGAATTCGAGATATAGAGGTTTGAGTACAAGCAGGTCACTTGCAGTTTGTTCAGCAGCATTCCAGAATACAGGGGCATCTTGCAGATGCTCTCATTTTCTGCACAGATAGAATTAGGAGACCCATGAGTGGCCAAATTGAAGCTAGATGAGTTAGCTTCCTTCTCCAGTTTGAATCAATCAAAAATAAGTCCTGAATCTTCAGTTATGAGGCTATGAGTAAGTTCAGGTCAAAAGTGAATCCTCATCAGACTTCCTGTGCAGCAGCATGAACTTTGAAAAATCATATCTCCCAGCTCAGATGGAATAAAAATTCTCATGATGATTCAAATGAAAGCTAATGAAGTTATCTTTCATAATCAAAAGGAATCAACCAAAAATATCCAGCCAATGTTGAGTTATTCAGCCTTGAGTGTCGATAGGTCATTTCTGAAAAGCTGAGGAGCAACCATGCATGACAGTCTTTAAAGCCCTCGTGTGAACAATCTACTCAATGAATGTTGCTGATTCCAACTCCATATGAAAGAGGACTCTTTCTAGAACCCAACCATATAACGAACTCAAATTTTCATCATGTACAACTCCAGATATGAGCTGTTGAAGTTGGCCCAGTTCTGAAAGTATTGAGACTGTTCTGAAATTGTTTAGCATGGCTTGTTTTGAACTCATTTTGCTCTTGGATTGAATCCAATTGTCTCATGGATTTAGAAGTCCAATGGGATGTTCCTTTGGTATGTAAAATGAAGGACCCATGCCCCAACTCCTGTTGCAGAAATCAATTGGAGTTTGAGTTTGGGTGAGATTGACCAAATCAAG
This sequence comes from Heliosperma pusillum, assembly GCA_022085475.1. Classification (NCBI taxonomy): domain Eukaryota; kingdom Viridiplantae; phylum Streptophyta; class Magnoliopsida; order Caryophyllales; family Caryophyllaceae; genus Heliosperma; species Heliosperma pusillum. The sequence goes on along the minus strand of JAIUZE010072114.1, from coordinate 21,073 downwards.
ACATTCTTGACGTCATTAGCAACCTTCAAATAAAGGTCATATTCGGCCCGAACCACCGCGGACGATCTTGGCGCGGGTTCGGTGGGGGGCTCTTCAACCAAGTAGCGAAGCACGTTATCGGATAACGCGGCGCTCTTGATCGTTGACTCCCATTCAACGAAGTTACTTCCGTCATCCTTTAGGACAAACTTGTCCATGACGGACCTCAACCATGAGTCTCTACCCAAGGTTGCAATGTTTGATGATGTCGATATTATGCGAATATGGTAACTACAACAAAAAGAAATATATAAACATTCATTGTTAATTTACTTGAAAAACATTTTAACAAGTTTAGCATTCATATAATGACCTCTCACTAAATTATATAAATGATTCCAAGACCCAATTTTTTTAAATAAAAATAGTCATCGCATGCTACCTTTATCTAGAAACGGTAAGTCATTATTTGACTAATTCTACCTTTTAGAACTCTTGGTTGACGGATTTCAACTAAATCCATCTCCTAGTCCCAAGATAACGCTTATCTCGTTGAGTCCAACCCAATTTTAGCTTGTGATCGTATCACCCTACTTACCCGAGGTAAAAAGGGACCCACGAGCGTGGTAGCCCTAATGAACACGGGATTCATAGGTGTTATTAATTGGTAAGGCTAATCTCAATTTTTAAAAATATGTGAGAGATCTTGTCAATTTAGTTATTAATTCCCTATAAGTGAACTAATTCGGTGAATTGTGAATAACGTTGAATTGACAATAACGGTAAATAAAATGCATGTGTGACGATTTTGGCATGAGCGGAAATAAAGCAAGCAACCAAGCAACAATAAAATCCTAGTATGGCCACCTAGCTAAATCATAATTAACTAGATAGTACAATTCGAACCAACACTCGGTGGGCTCTTGCCTCTTCACTTGGAACCCTTCCAAAATGGCACCGTCTTGAGGGAGTCACCGGTCTTCATAAAAAAAATTACAAATATACAAATATACAAATTCCTATTATACATTTATTCTATAAAAAAAATAAAATTATACAAACCGGCGATACGGGATCGCAATAAAATTACAACCAAACCGTTATTCCCTTACATTACGGGTAATAACGATAAAAATAACTAGGCCATACTAGGTACAAAATTTTGCATAAATTATTAAATAAATGACATTCATTCATTCAAACATAAATAAAATAAATTGCTGCAAAATTCATGCCAAAATCGTCCTAAGTTCGATTCATGCTCATTGTAGCTCGATTTTTCCGGGATTTATTGATTTTTAACCATTAAAAATCACTATCAACTTTTAAATCTCATTTAAATTCAAAATAATTAAATAAACTGATTTAGAACTCAAGTCACTACTAATTTTGTTGGTCATTAATTAGATCGATTTGATTTCATATGCTAAATATTACGGTTTAATCATAACAATTATGAAACAAAACCAAAATAAAATATAAACATCATAAAATTTGAAACCAAAAATTTTGTACATTCTGGAACAACTCCAGGAACTATAAAAATAAAAAACATTTGCTCAAAAAATTTAAATTAATTTTATGAACAAATAGCTTTGTATTTAATGGTTTTATCAAATAAAAACATTATATATAGTAAAACAGTGAAAAAAATTATGAAATTTCACCAAAGTATAAAAATATGAATATAAATGTACAAAAATTTTCAAGACCATAAATGGACGTTTCAATTTTATGAACATTATAATCTCATATTATTGACTTTTATTGTATAAAAATCAATGAACATGCAATACATAAGTAAAAGTCACGAAATTTTACATACAATATTTAAGAAATTCATGTGAGATCATATTAAAATTTCATGGCCAGAATCAACATGAAACTATTTTTAGTTAACTTTTAACTCATAAAATGCATGTTAACTCGGTTTAAACGCCAAAAATCAAAATATATAGCAAATTAATCCCAAAATCACGAAATTTGACCATAAACATTTTGAGGTCAGTAGGTATACATGCACCAAAAATTTTCGTCAGAATCGTATTTTAACTCAAAATCTTTGATTTATTAGTTATCTTATAACTTTAATAAAAATGTACAAAATGAACATGCATGCTACAAGCTAGCTCTGATACCACATGAAAGTCCATAGACCTTAATTAGACTCCTCTAATTATTTACTAAATCACTTATTAATTTAGTTTATAATGATCTATGTAACATGCATGCAAATATAAAGACATTTATATAAGAGAAGAAATTTCCTCACATTGATATGGAAAATTTAAGGGCACAACAAGAACTCCTTCTTGTTGTTCTTGAGCTAATAATATGGATGAACACAAATAATCTCCAAAGTAGAAGATCTCCTCTAAGTTGCACCAAGATTAACCCAAATAATCTACCCTTATTATTAACTAGATAATAAGATAGATATAATACTACTAATATTATGACTATATTACTACACTAGTAATACTTAGTAAATATTAGTATATGAGAGTTTTTAGTGAGAGGAAGAATTTTAGAGAGAAGTAAACAAATTGCACAAAATGAAGTAGTAGTAAAATGAACAACATTTGTTCATTATAAAGGCCATGAGGCCGGACCACCTTGTCCAAAGATGGACTATTATTTTGTTTAATTTGATCACATGCATTAGAGTGGAGTGTTGTAGTATATGTGATGATTATTTCTACTTGTTATGTCACTTTCAATTAGTAACCAAAGAGTGTAAACAAGAACAAAAATCATCACCTTTGTAACTACATCATAACCGGCCACAATGGTCTAGTTAGATCCATTTTGATTTTTGATATTTGTCTCACAAATACTTATTGATCATATGGTTAATTATCTTGTATAATTAAGTGTTAATTTGATCATATAACAATTATATGACTCAATTAAATAAATAATATGTACTTAACATTTTAAGTAATATTTTACCATTATATCAATATATAATGGGTCCCACAATGCTTAGTTAATTTATTTTACAACTCCTTGTAAATATAATTAACTAATTACCTCTATCTCAAAACCTCAACTAATTTAGTAATTTAACGATTAATTACTAAGTTAAATCTTATTTAATCGTATTAAAATAAGATATAAATTTATTAGTCAATTATCGCATAATTGAAAAATAAGCTTAATCGAATTTGAGTTCTTAACTCAATTTCTAACAATTAACTCTCGTACATATCGAATATATGTAATGTACTAATTAACTGTATCGTATACAAATAATTAGTTACTATTTGGATTTCATCCTTTAGGTGTGACCGAAAGGGATCAGTTGATCACCGCCGTCAAACGACAATAACGTCAAACTCTAGTCAGCCAACCGTTATTGATTTACGTTAATCAACTGACTAATCATATATATAGTCAATAAATATCCCAATTATATTCCTTGATAAGATTTATTATGTGGCGCACTATTGTGGAGGACACCTACTCCAACACCACTAACATAATGAGAACCGTGAGAACTCTCACTAAATCTCCACCAAATCTTGTTTCGAAAGTTTTGATGGATCATTTACAATTAGTTTAATTTATTCAAGCAAAATATTTGCAATAAGTACACAAAATTTATTGATTATATTAAAAAATATATACTTAATGTACATAAATTCAATTAGGTGAATTAAAACTACTCTAAATGCATGAAAACGAGCACTAAGTGCATGAAAATTGTTACATGCATGAAAACAATTACTAGGTACATGAAAATAACTTGCTCTAGATGCATGAAAATGAGTAATAAGTGCATGAAAATTGCTAGATACATGAAATTGACTACTACGTTCATTAAAAAGAGTAAAATCTATTTCGACTCGATTTCCGTCAATTGCTTATAAATTTTCGGCCAAGAAATATGTTATCTAGCCATAATATTCTACACCGAATCCAAATATTTCGTTAGTTTTAAAAAATAAATTTTCTAAGGTGGAGTTCTCATGGTTCTCATTATCTTAGTGGTTCTCACCGGATCCCAATTCTATATATATATATATATATATATATATATATATATAGGTAGGTTCAAATGAGTCTATCCCTTCCTTTTGAGTCCTTGAGTCCTCATCTCAACCCTTAGATTAAGAGGATGAATGGCTAGGATTAAAACAAAATGGAGGGTCAAGATTGTGAGACACACACAATCCATTTCCTTCAAACCCTAGTACTTATACCCTTTATTCACACAATTTCTTTCATTCTCAAATTTTTCATTATCTTTCTACCTCCTTTCTCTCTCTAAACACCTCTCAAAAATAAAACCCAAAAAAATCCCCTCCTTCCCTCCCCACCACCGAGCCCCACCGGCCCCACCACCGGCCCCACCACCGCCGCTCCTCCACTGCCACATCCACGACCCCTTTTCTCACCCCACAACCTGCCGCCGCCACCTTCCACCCCACCGAACACCACCTCCTCTTCCCTACACCGCCACCGCCACCTTCTGAAACAGGAGTAGAGCTCCATCATCACCAAGCCAAGAACTCAGCTAGCCAGGATTGCACCAGTACAGCCAAAGGGTCCCAACCAACCCCCAACCAAACAGGCAAGAGCCCCACACCAAAGGCACCTGGTATAACACTCCCCAAGCACCCCCATTACAGCCAAGAAGCAGCAACAAGTCAAGCAAGAACAACCACAAGAAGGGTCACAAGAGCAGGGTCCAGTTTCCTGAAAAACAGCCAAGACCAGCCAGAGTATAAGTCAAATATCATGCAGTACGAGTCCAACCAGGGGCTCCATCTTCTTTTCCCTTAAAGTTGAGGTCCATAGCAAGAGAAAAGTCCAGGACAAGTTTTCCAAATAAAGTCTAGAAGTCCATCTAAAACAGCCTAGAAGAGTGAAGGTCATATGGAGGAGTCAGCTGGCACCAAGGCCAATATTTCTGTCCAAAGCTCCTTATTTTTGTGTATGATCAACCTCAGGTGTAGTTAGTATGTTAGGAAGGTCGTATATGAAGCCTTTGTCAGTCCCAAACACAGCAAGAACAAGCCAAGCAAAGACTTCCCAAGACAGTTTGCAGACTTACCATTTCTGGAAAGGGACAAACCTACTTTTGCAGTCTTTCTTTTCTATGTTTTGCAGTCTGTTTTTGTTGTCCTCATTAGCTGACTTTGTAGTTTGTTTCAGTAAGATGTAAGGCTCTTAGAGCCCTTAGATGTCCTTGTTTTCAAGGGTCAGGATCTGTTGTAATTGCCTATATAAGGCCTAAGTTGTAACCTAAAGAAGGCAGACTTTGATTAATATAATTCTGAACTTTGTTCAAAACAATCCTTCAGCAAAAGCTAAGTGTTGTAGCATTTCTTAGTAAGCTTGTGTGTGAGCTAAGACTGCAGGGATTAGAACTCATTACTTGTGTGTCTTGAGTCCTAACACCACCCCTTGTCATCTGTGCTTGTGTGCTAGGATGCAAGGTACTATCTGAATTGCCTAGCCTAGTGCAGGTTGTTGGGGTCTTTTTCTAAACAAGTGAGTCAAGTGTGAGGGAGTGCTAACCGTGGCCTATTCATACAACAAAACCATCCTTTTCTAAGAAGTTTCAGTTCAATTGGTTATCAGAGCTTTGGTTTGTGAGTTCATTTACCTAACTACATTCAAAAATACAAAAACCAACCATGAGTGAAGAGAGATTAGCAGGGCTTGAAACTACAGTTACTGGCCTTGCTAGAACTGTCATGGAGATTACAGCATCCTTCAATGAGTACTTAGATGGCCAGCTCAACAATGGTGGAAGAGGAGGCAGAGGACGAGGTAGAGGAGCACCTGTGCCACCTGTTGCAGCAAGAAGGAGGCAACATATGGAGCAAGAGGAGGCCTCAGATTCAGAGAACTCAGAGCAGGGCCTTCCTAGGCACCATGACAAAGACTTAAAGGTAGAAATCCCTGACTTTCTAGGTAGTATGAACCCTGATGACTTCCTAGACTGGTTAAGGACAGTAGAAAGAGTCTTTGAGTTTAAGGGTTACACTGATAGGAGAGCCTTTAAAGTTGCCATCATGAAATTAACAGGATATGCATCCCTGTGGTATGAGAATATGAAAGCTCAAAGAACTAGGGAGGGTAAGGATCCTATTAAATCTTGGGATAAACTGAAAAAGAAAATGAGGATTAAGTTTGTATCAAAAGACTACACTCAAGACATGTTTATAAGACTTACCCACCTGAAACAAGAAGGTAGACCTGTTGAGTCCTATTTGAGGGACTTTGAGCAACTCACACTACAATGTGAGATTACTGAAAAGCCTGAGCAGAAGATAGCTAGGTTTTTAGAGGGTCTTGATGAGAAGATAGCTAGCAGAGTAAGGTTGCAGCACCTTTACTCTTTTGAGGAAGCAGTGAGTCTAGCCTTAAGGATTGAAAAGCTAGGGAAGGGAAAATCAGTCCCACCCAAGCCACAGACTAGACCTTCTTTCAAACCCTTCACTGGAGTAAGAATAGGAGAACCCTTAGTCTTAGCCAAACCCTCAGTGTCAGACAAAGGCAAGGCCCCTGAGACAGACTTGAGAAAGACAGTATCCCTTAAGAAGTGCTTTAAATGTCAGGGCTTTGGGCATTTTGCTAAAGAATGCCCCTCTAAAAGGGCTTTGAGCAGTATGGATGTTGTAGAATGGGGTGAAGATGAGATCCTTGTATGTGAGGAGAGTTTGGAGGAACATGAGGAAGAGCCTAGGGAGGAAATGATAGAACCAGATGCAGGCTTGAGTCTGGTGACCTGGAGGGTTATGCACACCCAACCTCAACCATTAGAAGATGATCAGAGGCAGCAAATATTCAGGACCAGATGTACTATAAGGGGAAGGGTTTGCAACATGATAATTGATGGAGGAAGCTGTACCAATGTGGCATCCACAACCCTAGTGGAGAAACTGTCCCTAACCACACAAGAGCACCCCCACCCCTATAAACTGAGATGGCTGAACAAGGGAGTGGAAGTAAGAGTTGACAAGCAGTGTGTTGTGCCATTTTCTATTGGCAAGGGATACACTGATGAGGTCTTGTGTGATGTTCTACCTATGGATGCTTGTCACCTTCTGTTGGGCAGGCCTTGGGAGTTTGATAGAGATTCTGTACACCATGGCAGGGACAACACCTATGTTTTCAGGTTTGGTAACAAGAAGATCATACTAGCCCCCTTACCCCCCAATGTTAAAGGGAACATTACCCCTGTCAATGACATTTCTAAGGAAGTCTTACTACTGAGTGAAGCTGAGATGGTTCAAGAACTTATGGGTGATGAAGTTGTCTTCATCCTACTAACCAAAGAGGTCCTACTTCCCCAAGGAAACATTCCAGCAGAGGTTCAACAAGTACTGAAGGATTATGGGGATGTGTTCCCTGCTGACTTGCCTAGTGGACTACCCCCTCTTAGAGGGATAGAGCATCATATTGATCTCATTCCTGGAGCAATGCTACCCAACAAACCTGCTTACAGAAGTGATCCAAAGGCCACTCAAGAGCTACAAGCTCAGGTTGGTGACTTACTCAGCAAGGGTTTTGTGAGGGAGTCCCTAAGCCCATGTGCAGTTCCTGCCTTGCTAGTGCCCAAGAAGGATGGGTCCTGGAGAATGTGCATAGACAGTAGGGCCATCAACAACATCACCATCAAATACAGGTTCCCTATACCAAGGTTGAATGATATCCTGGATGAGCTGAGTGGGGCTCAGGTCTTCTCCAAGATTGATCTAAGGCAGGGATATCACCAAGTAAGGATCAGGGCTGGGGATGAGTGGAAGACAGCCTTCAAGACCAAGCATGGGTTGTATGAATGGTTGGTCATGCCCTTTGGTTTATCTAATGCTCCAAGCACCTTTATGAGGTTGATGACTGAGGTTCTAAGGCCCTATCTGGGGAAGTTCATTGTTGTATACTTTGATGACATATTGGTCTACAGCCCTTCGACAGAAGAACACCTCCAACACCTGAGATTGTTATTTGAAGTCCTGAGGAAACACAAGTTGTTTGGCAAGATGGAAAAGTGTACATTCATGCAGGAAGAGGTTCAGTTCTTGGGGTTCATTATTTCCAAAGAAGGAGTGGCTGTTGATCAAGACAAGGTAAAGGCCATAAGGGAGTGGCAGGTCCCCAAAACTATAACTGAAGTGAGGAGCTTCCATGGACTGGCTTCCTTCTACAGGAGGTTCATCAAAGGATTCAGTTCCATCATGGCCCCCTTAACTGAGTGCATGAAGAAAGGAGAGTTTAGGTGGAATGACAAGGCTGAGAGGTCCTTCAATATCATCAAAGACCTCTTGTGTGAGTCTCCCATACTTGTTCTCCCTGATTTTAACAAACTATTTGAAGTAGAATGTGATGCTAGTGGCATAGGCATTGGTGCTGTCCTAATGCAAGAGCAAAAACCTGTGGCCTACTTTAGTGAGAAGCTGAGTGGTGCTAAGCTCAACTACTCAACCTATGACAAAGAATTCTATGCCATAGTCAGAGCCTTGAACCATTGGGGTCACTACCTGAAGCCCAAACCCTTTGTATTACACTCTGACCACCAGGCACTCAAGTACATCAATGGGCAACATAAGTTGAATGCTAGGCATGCTAAGTGGGTGGAGTATTTGCAGTCCTTCTCATTCTCCAGTAAGTACATTGAGGGGAAAAACAATGTAGTGGCAGATGCTTTGTCAAGGAGAACCATGATGCTGACATACATGGAGCAAAGAGTGCTTGGGTTTGAGCACATGAAGGAGCTTTATAGGGAGGATCCTGATTTCAAAGAAGACTGGGTGGCAAGACTGGAGGGCACCACTAAGAATGGGAGTAGATACTCAGAGCAGGAAGGATTCTTGTTCCTAGGGAACAAACTCTGTATACCAAAGGGTCCTTATAGGGGGTTGTTAGTGAAAGAGGTTCACTCAAATGGTCTAGCTGGCCACTTTGGCATCCAGAAGACCTATGACATGCTGCAGGAACAATTCTATTGGCCAAGGATGTTGGGAGATGTTCAGGATGTGATAAGAAGGTGTAGTGCTTGCCAGAGGTCCAAGTCATTCTTTCAGGCTGGAGCATACACCCCCTTACCAGTCCCAGACAAGCCTTGGGAGGATGTTAGTATGGACTTTATAGTGGCTCTTCCAAGAACTCAGAGGGGCAAGGACTCAGTCATGGTGGTTGTGGACAGATTTAGTAAGATGGCACACTTTGTTGCTTGCAAGAAAACTGAAGATGCCATGGGAGTTGCAGACTTGTATTTCAAGGAGATTGTGAAGCTCCATGGAGTACCAAGAACCATAGTATCTGACAGAGATACTAAGTTCATGAGTCACTTCTGGAGGACACTTTGGAAGCTTCTAAAGACAAGGCTCCTGTTCAGCACCTCTCATCACCCCCAAACTGATGGGCAGACAGAGGTGACAAACAAGACTCTGGGCAGGATTCTCAGGTGTATCATTTCAAGGTCTTTAAAGGATTGGGATTTGCAGCTGGCACAAGCAGAATTTGCTTTCAACAGAGCCCCCTCCACCAGTACAGGTAAAAGTCCATTTGAAGTTGTTTATGGCACTAACCCCTTGATGCCAACAGAACTTGTACCAATGGCAAAGAAGGTGGTGCCCTATGATGCAAGGAACAGGGTAGAACAGATGTTGCAGATACATGCTAAGGTGAAACAGCAAATTGAGAAGACTAATTAGATGTATAAAGCCAGAGCAAAGGGTCCAAAGAAATCCAAAGAGTTCAAAGTAGGAGATCTAGTATGGTTGCACCTAAGGAAGGAGAGGTTTCCTGACAAAAGAAAGAACAAGCTAAGTCCAAGGGCAGAGGGTCCTTTTGAGGTCATGGAGAAGTTGGGGTCCAATGCATATAAGATTGACCTCCCAGGAGAGTATGGAGTACATGGAACATTCAATGTGGGTGATCTGAGCCCTTACTATGGAGAGTCTGATGAGGAGAACAGTGAGGATTTGAGGGCAAATCCTTTTCAAGAAGGAGAGTTTGAAACAGGAGTAGAGCTCCATCATCACCAAGCCAAGAACTCAGCTAGCCAGGATTGCACCAGTACAGCCAAAGGGTCCCAACCAACCCCCAACCAAACAGGCAAGAGCACCACACCAAAGGCACCTGGTATAACACTCCCCAAGCACCCCCATTACAGCCAAGAAGCAGCAACAAGTCAAGCAAGCACAACCACAAGAAGGGTCACAAGAGCAGGGTCCAGTTTCCTGAAAAACAGCCAAGACCAGCCAGAGTATAAGTCAAATATCATGCAGTACGAGTCCAACCAGGGGCTCCATCTTCTTTTCCCTTAAAGTTGAGGTCCATAGCAAGAGAAAAGTCCAGGACAAGTTTTCCAAATAAAGTCTAGAAGTCCATCTAAAACAGCCTAGAAGAGTGAAGGTCATATGGAGGAGTCAGCTGGCACCAAGGCCAATATTTCTGTCCAAAGCTCCTTATTTTTGTGTATGATCAACCTCAGGTGTAGTTAGTATGTTAGGAAGGTCGTATATGAAGCCTTTGTCAGTCCCAAACACAGCAAGAACAAGCCAAGCAAAGACTTCCCAAGACAGTTTGCAGACTTACCATTTCTGGAAAGGGACAAACCTACTTTTGCAGTCTTTCTTTTCTATGTTTTGCAGTCTGTTTTTGTTGTCCTCATTAGCTGACTTTGTAGTTTGCTTTCAGTAAGATGTAAGGCTCTTAGAGCCCTTAGATGTCCTTGTTTTTCAAGGGTCAGGATCTGTTGTAATTGCCTATATAAGGCCTAAGTTGTAACCTAAAGAAGGCAGACTTTGATTAATATAATTCTGAACTTTGTTCAAAACAATCCTTCAGCAAAAGCTAAGTGTTGTAGCATTTCTTAGTAAGCTTGTGTGTGAGCTAAGACTGCAGGGATTAGAACTCATTACTTGTGTGTCTTGAGTCCTAACACCACCCCTTGTCATCTGTGCTTGTGTGCTAGGATGCAAGGTACTATCTGAATTGCCTAGCCTAGTGCAGGTTGTTGGGGTCTTTTTCTAAACAAGTGAGTCAAGTGTGAGGGAGTGCTAACCGTGGCCTATTCATACAACAAAACCATCCTTTTCTAAGAAGTTTCAGTTCACCTTCACTGCCGCCCCACCGTCCTCCTCCTCCCTGCCTTTCTCCCCACCGTCCTCCTCCTCCCTGCCCGCCTCCTCTCCTCCACCGTCCTCCTCCCTTCCTTCCACCTCCTCCCTGCCAGCCTCCTCACCTCCACCGTCCTCTTCCCTTCCTACCACCTCATCCCTGCCCGCCTCCTCACTTCACCGTCCTCTTCCCTTTCTTCCTCCTCATCCCTGCCCGCCTCCTTCTGCCGCCACATGCAACGCTGCCGCCACCCCCACTCGCCCTCCTCTTCTCACGGCCCCTTTCGCCCACCTCTACCATTCTCAGATTTGAAATAAAAACCCAAACTACCACCACCACCAATTAGATCTGGGAAAAAAAAACAAAACAAATAAATACCATTTTAGATCTGAAAAAAAAAACAACCACCACCATTTCAAATCTTGTTTTTTATTTTTTCATATTTCGTATGTTTTTATTTTTATTTAGATCTCGTTTTTTTAGTTTATATTTTTCTTTCCTAAATCTACTTTGTTTTTTTTTTTTTCAGATTCACTTTGTTTTTTTATTAAATCTCGTTTTTTTATTTCTTATGTTTTTTTTATATTTTAAATCTCGTTATTTTTTCAGATTATATACTAAAGTTTACTAAAGTTACACTAGTAAAGTTACACTATTATGTACTAAAGTTACACTATTATGTACTAAAGTTTCACTATTATACTAAAGTTTCACTATTATGTACTAAAGTTTCACTAGTATGTAATAAAGTTTCACTATTATGTAATAAAGTTTCACAATTATGGACTTAATGACTATAGTTACATTAGTATGGACTGAAGTTACACTAGAAAAGACTAAAGTTACCTAAACATGAGTTACACTATAATTGACTAAAGTTACCCAGTTAATAAATGAAGTTTTACTAAAAAAGTTTAAAGTTACAAAAATAATAGTTGAAGTTACACTCTTAATGACTAAAGTCAGCCTCATAAAAAAGCAAAAATCACATAATATTATCTTAAAGTTACATAAATTAAAATTTATATACTCGAAATCACATTTTATTTTGAAGTTACACAAATAATGGTTGAAGTTACACTTTTAATGACTAAAGTTACCCTCATAAAAAGGTAAAAATCACATAAATTTATCTTAAATTTACATAAATTCAAATTTATATACTCGAAATCACATTTTATTTTGAAGTTACACAAATAATGGTTGAAGTTACACTTTTAATGACTAAAGTTTCATCATTATGTACTCGTAATGTAGGTGAAAGTCATTAAAACCCACTCATTTGGTTCTAATCTTGTCCCTTCATTTTGTTTTAATCTTGTCCATTCATTTTTCTTTTAATCTTAGCCTTCCATCTTGTTCTAATCTTGTCCCTCCATCTCTTTCATCCAAAGGGCAAGATGAGGACTCATGGACTCAATTTTAAAGGTGGACTCATTATAACTTGACTCTATATATATATATATATATATATATATAGAATTAGGATCATGTGAGTCCACCCTATCTTTTTTAGTCCGTGAGTCCTAATATGAACCATTAGATCAAAGAGATCTAAGGGCTGATATAGCGTGCAGATAGTAAGGGTATTTTCGTCATTTGACAACTTGATATATATATCCTTACCTTCAATCAGTATTCATAACTTTTCATTCAATTTCTCTCTCTACTCTCTCTCTCTTTCTCTTTTTCTCTCCACGCTTTCTCTTTTATTCAACATCCTGCTCATCATTGTGAATCAATCTTTACTTCTCAAGACTACACAATTTTATTTTATTCATCAACTATTATAATCTCAATTTCAGGTACTAATTCAATCTCTTATTTTTTTTTTTTTCAAAATTCTTAATTTTGTTCTTCTTTTAATATGTTCTTTTTATGTATTAACCTAATTTATCCTTTTTCTCTTTTAATTAATTATTATTGAGTATGTTTTCTTTGAAATTTGAAAATTTATCAATTTTGCAATGAAGTATCAATGCTTAAGGATTAGTTCATCATTCCTTATATCGTTTTTAGTTTTTATTTACTTGTTTTCGTTTTATATAATTTATGTGAATTAATATCACACTGTATTCTTAAGAATATCACAGTCGTTTTAAATAATTTATGTGAATTAATATCACACGGTCTTCTTAAGAATATCACAATTGACACTATATTATAATTTATGTGAATTAATATCACACAGTCTTCTTAAGAATATCACAATATGAACTATATTGTAATTTATGTGAATTAATATCACACGGTCCTAATATGAAGTCATTCTTTCAGTTTTTTCATTCACTTACTCTCTCTTCTCTTATTTTGTGCTCAGTTTCCTAACTTCTAACCTAATTCTTCTCTGTCAATTCGTTTCTTCTCAAGCAAGAGATAGCATTTGATTTTCTTCATCATATTTAGAATTGCAATGTCAGGTATTATTCACTCTTCTTTTTATTAGAAATTTTAAATTCGTTATTGTTTTTATTTGAATTATATGCACCTAAGTATGCTTTGATTATCATTATTATGATTTTCGTTTTAATTGATGTATCATCTCTTTTCATTTTAATTGATGTTTTCTTATCATTTCTTTATGTATGTTAAGATCATCATTATTATTATTTTTGTTTTATTTCTTCTTTTTGCTTGTTTATGATTTATATATTGATTTAATCGATGTATTCTTATCATCTCATTTTATTCTTCTATTTTTGTTTGTGTATTCACTTTTATTTAGCATGATTTCTCTTAAGATTTGTGTTTTTATCAAGTTTTCATAAAAGTATGCTTTATCTTTGTTATTTTTCCTTTTGTAAATATTTTTTATTGTTTACCTAATTAATGTGAATTAGTATCAGACGATATTCATAAAAATATCACATGCTGAAATATATTGTAATACATTGATGTTTAACTAATTACTGTAAATTAATATCACACGTTATTCTTAAGAGTATCACACGTTATTTTTTAAGAGTATCACATGTCATTCTTAACAGTATCACATGTTATTCTTAACAATATCACAGTTTGAACTATACTTAATTGTTAATGAGAGGAGACAATGATCTAGTCATATGACTCCAAGTTAGTGATTTTTCTAACAGCATACATTTATGTTCCTTACTTATATATGTCCATATTCTCTTTTGCTTTAAAGATGCTACTAAAATGATGTTTTGTTCTTTGTTTTTCTTTTTGCAGATTTTTTCTCTTGCTGAGGTTGGTTAAGAGTTTGTGTCGATGCTGAAGAAATTTATAATTGTACATCATCAACTAAGCAAATGATATTGTTTTTTTGTTATTTCTTTTATAAAGACAAATTCTGTATTGATAAATATTGTTCCAAGCGGTTACAATTTTGTATTTTTTCTACATTGTTGGTCAACAATATGTTACTCTATCAAGTTGTACAACTTGTTAGAAAAAATATCAGTGTATCTTAGTAACAATATAATACTTTTATCAACATTTGCCATTTATTTTGTATTATGTTTTCACCACTTTTTAATATACACTTTATAAATTTAGAAGTATCGCAATTTATTAGTAATTATGTGGCAATTTATTAGAAACAATGTCACACGTTATTAAAAACATTATCACACATTATAACAAGCCATATCACATGAAGTGATTGACAATATCACACAATGTGATTAACAATATCACCCCCTGCCAGTAACAATATCACAATTTGCCAGCTTCAATATCATCATATGCCATATATCTATTGGACTGACTTTTGAAGTCTTATTATAATGAAGTATCACAATCATTACCAAATAATATCACACTTCACAAAAAACAATATCACAAATAAAAAGAATGATTACGCCCTTCCAATTTCGTGATATTAAGAAACAATATCACTAAATATAAGACACGGTATTATTACTGATCTTAAACAATATTACAAAATTCCAACGACAATACAAGGTTTTGACAACTACTACTTACATTAGATTACTTATTCTACCAACTTTACATCAATGCACTTTTAATTAAAGTTTTCTGTCAACATATTCATATTAGTCATTTTAATTGCTTTCTCTAACTTTACTTCTACGACTTGCAACTGTCTTTACCATCCTTTTGGGGCTCTTCTTCTTGATCAGCATCATCTTGTCCATAATCAGATCGTCTATAAATCAAACGCAAATAAACAACAGTTAGTATAATTTAAATCATTATTTTGGTTCCTAGTATCATTCTAGAACCATTTTTCAGATTTTTTCTTTTAATCTTGTTCTTAGAGAGTAAAAAAGTATGGGTAACTCAATAGAATCCTTCTTGGTAATGAAAAAATACACATAAAATTCATTTTGGGTAATAATTTCCTAAAACTAAGGCAGCTGTACACAGACATTACAGACAAATTTGAACGGTAAAAAAGAAAAACCCAATAAAAAAAATAACGTTGATGCAAAATGCTCAACAAGAATATGTCCAACACTAAGCGCCGCATCAAGAACAAATGCATGCTTAAGAGCAAGACCTAACTTAACAAATGACTCTAACTAGTTAGTGAACTCAGTTAAAGCATATACCCAGGATAAGTCGCCAAAAAATTATCAAGACTTTAATATCAAGTTCCCCAAAATCAACTAACCACCAAATTTTAAAGCACTCATTTCTTTCATAAATTTCAGTAGAGTTTTTGAAATTTAGTGTTAATCAACCACAACACATTTGTTGAATCATAAAATTTGCACGTACTGTAAAACAAAATGTCACAATAATACTATTTCAAAACATAATATATCATTTTATTTGTGTTAATCTAGTCACCATGTCAGAATTATGGTGATTAAATATCACTGATGCTGACGTTCAATATCACGCTTTACTAATAACAATATCGCAATTTTATTTGTCACTGTAACGAGACATTAAAAAGATAATGTAATGTGCTTTAAAATTAATATGTATATCTACATTACTCAATTAGTGAGTACTACCTATTAATTTCTCAGTCAAACAAATTCAATTTCGTAATATGAACCCTAATTTGTCCTAATTAAACAAAATTAAACCCTAGCTTTTGCAATTAAACAATTTCATATAATAAACAACTACAAAATACAATTAATTATACCTAATTAGTTTGATATGCTGGTATATTCACAAAAACGTTCAATATCATCTACAATTAAAATATTTACAGATTTAAAGCAAGAACATGAAACTATCACAAATCACTCAACAATCACTTCGGTTTTTTTAGATAAAAAATTCTTCTAATTAAACATACATACAATAAAATCGAACAAAATCAACATACACAATCAATTTAATAGCATAAGTTGTATTAAAACGCAGAAATTGAAAAAAAATGTACCTGCATGATTTTATAGACAAAACTAGTGAGATTATACAATTGTAGTGAACACATTGATATAAAAAAGCCGAAATTCAATTGAAAGGTTGTTGAATCGAAGAAGTTTACAGAAATTCTAGAGAGTATTTTGTGAGAGTTTGAAATTTGATTTTTAGAGAGAGAAAAGGCCTTGTGTTTGGCTGAGAATCACACAGTTTTTGTGGTTTGTAATTGGGACCTACGTGGCTCAATCTCAACGCTTCATTTGTTTTAGATCCAACGGTTGTTGTAAGGACTCACGGACTCAAATATTTAGGTGGACTCACCGGATCTTGCCTATATATATATATATATATATATATATAGAGAGAGAGAGAGAGATAAGATCAACTGAGTCCTCTTAGAATTATTGAGTTCATGAGTCCTATTATAAGCCCTTGGAACATGAAGATGAATGGCTTAGATTTTGTGCAAAAAGCACACACTTTCATTAAAAAATTCATTAGCTTAATCACCTCTCTCCTTAGCCTTCCATAGCCCTATTTTCCAATACATTCTCTCACATATAACCTCCTCCTACTTCTCTCATGAAATCAGATTTTTCAAACCCAAAAAAATCTGTTTTTGTTTTCTTAAACACACCCTCTCTTTTTCTTCTCTCATATTTTATTATCTTCATCATTAATTTTGTTCATTTATGATTCTTTTGCAATTTTACGAATTTTGAATATAAATTTTGTAAGTAATCTTCTTCCTCTTAGACTAAACTCTCTTATTTACTAGTTTTATTTTGTAATTTCTGAATTTTTCTGTGTTTTACAAAATCAGTATAAATTAAAAGCGGGTTTTTAAAAAGCTCCGTAAATTAATCTTCATCCAAACTCCGATTAAGGCAAAACAAATGTCTAACTTTATTAATTTTTTGAGCCCGTTGTCATGGTGATATTTTCATATACCATTAAAATTCATAAATGTTTATTACTGCTCGGTTATGCTTGAAAACTCGGTTGAGTTTTGTCTAACAAGTTTTGATGGATCTTGTTGGAATCGTTGCAGTAATGAAATTTTAGAAACCTCAATGGTATACTAAATTACTACCATTGCAACGGGCTCAAAAAATTAATAAACTTAGGCTTTTATTTTATCTTAATTGGAGTCCGGATGAAGATTTACGGAGCGTTTTATGAAGTCACTTTTATTTTACGCGGGAATGAATTTCAAATTTCAAAACCAATATTCAAAAACTCAATGATATAAGAAAATATTACCATTCCGACGGGCTCAAAAAATTAAAAAATCTAGACTTTTGTTTTACCTTAATAGACTGCGGTTGAAGAATTACGTGGCTTTGTTGTCTTTTTTTTTAATGAAGTATAACTTCATGTCTAATATAGTGTAATTTTAAGTCACATATAGTGTAATTTCAAGTCACATATAGTGTAACATCACAAACAACCTCCAACAACAACAACAACAACAACAACAACAACAACAACAACAACAACAACAACAACAACAACAACAACAACAACAACAACAACAACAACAACAACAACAAACAACAACAACAACAACAACAACAACAACAACAACAACAACAACAACAACAACAACAACAACAACAACAACAACAACACCAACACCAAAAACAACAACAACAACAACAACCTCCAACAACAACATCAACATCAACAACAACAACATCAACACAACCAACCTCCAACCTCCAACCTCCAACCTCCAACCACAACAACAACACTAACAACAACTACAACAACTACTACAACAACAACAACAACAACAACAACAACAACAACAACAACAACAACAACAACAACAACAACAACAACAACAACAACAACAACAACAACAACAACAACAACAAAAACACCAACAACAACAACAACCTCCAACAACAACAACAACAACAACAACAACAACATCAACAACATCAACAACAACAACAACAACAACAACAACAACAACAACAACAACAACAACAACTATCTAACATCTTCAACCTGCAAAAAAAAAAACAATATTTCGAGTTCATGGGGTCCTTATCTCTCCAACCTAAACTCATCTTTGAATCTTTCATACCATTAGTAAATACTAATCATTTAATTAATTGTTATGAGACGAAAATTTGGCAGCAATTCCCTACAGTTCTCCAAATACACAATGTTGAATGACTTGTCACTCTCCATATGTATTCAGAGAACATTAAAGGAACTGTCAACCAAACTTAATCGTCAAATAACAATTAAAAAAATGATTAGTATTTACCACCTAACTGGCATTAAAGATTCAAAGACAGTCCCAAAACGGGGACTATTCAAGAATTACACCTAATGCGTAATTCTTGAACGGGTACTAAGTCTATCATATATGAACAACATTTCCTTAATAATTGTGACAAAAGTAAAGGTAGACAAATGACCGGGACGGAGGGAGTAATAATAATTATACTATATTAATAATTACAACAATTCAAAGGAGGGAGGGAAAGATGGGGTGGGGGCGGCGGCAGGGACGGGGGTGGGGGCGGCGGCAGGGAGGGGGTGGCGGCGGCAGGCAAGGGGAGGGGGTGGTAGATCTGAAAAATCAAATTAAGAAGAGGGAGAGAGAGAGAAAGAGGGGCGTACCAATTGAAGGCTCCGGTGGTGTAGGTGGTGGTTCCGGTGGTGTTTGTGGTGGCTCCGGGGGTCTTGGGTTAGGGTGGCGCCGGTGGGGTCTTGGGTAGAGTTGACGGAATTTTAATTGATTTATGTAAAATGAAATACGGGGAAAGACCTCGGCTGCTGGATATATCAAAAAAACCTTGCGACGGAATTTCCGTCGCAAGTCCGTCGCAACATTTATTATTAAATAATTGTTGCGACGGATTTTCCTTCGCAGAAAGAGTTGCCACCTGGCTTTGGCAGTTGTGATATTTCAGTCAAATATTTGAATCTGCGACGGGATTTCCGTCGCAAATTCCGTCGCAAGCTTACAATTTGCGACGGAGCTTCCGTCGCAGAAGTTCCCGCCATGTTAATTTTATAGGCGCCATGACTGGAAACTCTGCTACGGAATGTCCGTCGCAATTCCGTCGCAAGTTTCTATTTCCGTCGCAGGATCCGTCGCAAAGGTTTTTTAGAGATACGGAATTTGTGTCCGTCGCAAATATTCCGTCGCTAATGAAATAGTTTTTTGTAGTGGTTGCTTGTTGTATTGTTTTGTTGTTGAATTTTGCAGAAAAATGGCACCCAAAATCTCCAAATTGTTTGGAAAAGGAAAGAATAAGAGGGCCGCGGTGAGTGAGCCTGACACCGAGGTGGAAGCGGTGTTCATGGGCTATGAGAGGTTGAGTGGTAACAACCCGAAATATACCCGATTTCTTCTAGAACCATATTTAGCTAACACGTTTCAATAACTTAAGTTTTTAATATAGAATTTTTGTTCCGAGTCTTAATTTTGAAATTCCGCGTTCGTATTTGGAATTTCTGAGGGATTTCATGAAAAGACCGTTTTTAGTCATCTTTGACTTTTCTTGACTTTTACGTCGTCTTTGACTTTCCTTGACTTTTTAAAAGTCGTCATCGACTTTTCTTGACTTTTAAGTCGTCATAAACTTTTTCTTGACTTTTAAGTCATCTTCGACTTTTCTCGACTTTTCAGTCAACTTTGACTTCCGTTGACTTTTTCCCGACTCGCCTCCTAAGTTGAAGACCGCAATTTTATTTAAAAAAATATTGTTTTGATTATTTTTATTTAGATTTATTAAGATTTATCATAATTTAATATAATTATTTTGAATTTATTCGGAATTTAAAGAATAACGTTTACGGTTTTAACCGAACGTCATTTAACTATTCCCGACTCATCTTAAAACGCGCAACAAAATCGAAACTCGACTTTGGCATGAGTCACACGCCCATGTCATCGTTTTCCACTCACAATAGGATATTTTAATTGATTCGATTAAACTAATACAAATATCTTAGATATTTGTTACTTTATCGATCCGTCAACGGAGATTACGCAAATCGAGAAAAAAATCAGACCCGACAAGCCACAAACCACACGGCTCTCTTCTCCTTTCCTCTCCTCTAATAGACCTTGATATTTTCATTTCTTTTGATTAATATATCATAATATCTAGATATTATTTTACTTTATCGATCAGTTAACTAAAATTACGCAAAACGATCGAAATCAGATCCGTCTTCTCATCATTTCACACGGCTCATAAGTCCTCTAATAGGACTAGATATTTGTCTTTCTTTTGATTATTAATAACATAATATCTTGATATTTAGTGTAATTAACTTTATCGTTAATTATATTTAATCGTTTACCGTAAAATAATTAGTAAACGGGAGCCAATTACGTAACAACAATTTCAAAACCCGACATCCTTATTTGCCTATATTTACACGGCACCCACACCCCACATTACTCACAAACAACTTTTCATTCTACAACAAATCAAATTAAGATCAAAACATCACTTTATTTGATCGTTCTTCGTGTTCTTCGTCGTTCATCATTTGTTCTTCATCGTTCTTGAGCAAAACCTCCATAAAATCTTCATTTCTTAATTAAATCCTTCCTATCTTATATTTCTAGACTCTCCTCTTCGCTCTCCATCTCCACGTACGGTTTAATTTCAATTCCGTCAAGATCGTTTTCAACACTTTAATTATGGAAAATTCATATTTT
>JAIUZE010072113.1:0-21434 GCA_022085475.1 Heliosperma pusillum | reverse complement strand
CGTTAAACCATCATGATATTCAAAGACTCGGGAAAGACACTCTTAGGCAATCGAATACGCTCACTAGGGCTTACATCTCACCGTTAGCGGTATAAGATTGATAAGAGTGAGACTCGACAGACAAACCAGTCAAGTCATGCGATGATCACATAATATCCAACATTTTATCATCCATTCACGAACCAAGACAATGACGGTGTCAGTCATGCAATGACCATGAATACAATCATGAAATCACGCATTCAAAGACAACGACACAAGACGACATATCTCACGGTAAATGAAACGCACTAGCATCGTGTACATGGCAAGTATGATTAAAAGGCATCCACGGGATCATATTTCCCTGAACTCATACGCGATGCTTACATTTCGCCTATGTAGACTAATTTCCTCCTGGTAGGAACGATAAGGCTCCTAATATAAACCTGGCCAGATTCTCGGAATCACATTTTCCGATTCGACATGCGATCACGTTTCGCATCCAAGACTCGGTCTTACAAAGAAAACGCCGAGTACCCCAAATTCGGTAGATCAATTCACGAAAGAGGCGGAAACGAGCTCAAGCCTCATAACAAGCGGTACGCTACATGCAAATAACACCACCTCGCAAGTACACAACATTTGACGGCCGGGTCGATCAACGCATAGCGTTCAACTCCCAACAACGTCGTCGTATGCCCACTAACACAGGCATTTAAGCAGTAGGATACCTCTCCGTTCCGACATTCCAGCCTTACGAACGGGAAGGTAGCCAAGGGAATGAGAATACAAAGCACAATACAAAAGAGTGCTCAAACCGACTCATTTGTAAAAACCGACTCAAAGTGGGAACATATCGAAAACCGTCACAAAACATGTGATACATGCGAAAGAGATATCATATATCCAAAACATGAATATTATAAGACATTACGTAAAATTTTACGATAAACCGATCATGCGAACTATTATAAATCACGAGTTTTAGAAGTCAAAAGAAAACAACACAGCCGTGTTGCAGGCCGGGCAAATGACCGGTGGCCGGTGGGCCGGCTCAGAACACAAGGCAAAACCCAAAAACAGAGAAAAGAGGTCTGGGCCGGTCGGTAGACCGGCGGCCGGTCGACCGGCACAGAACATCACACAAAACTCAAAACTTCACTACTGATGTGTTCCAGGCCGGTGGATGGACCGGTGGCCGGTGGGCCGGCCTGGAGCACCTCTTATACAAAAATCCAATTTTCCACATGAGTTACTGGAGTGTTCCCAGCCGGTTGGCAGACCGGCGGCCGGTCGACCGGCAGGGAACCCAGTTCACCCGAGAGCCTCTTACACTTAACCAATTCATTTCCAAATCATTTCAATTCTCATATATACTTCAAATAATCATCAACAATCAATATAATTCATCAACATTCATCATATAACATCATTTACTAATCATAGCATGGTTTCTAATCTTCCTAATCGTGATCTAATACGATTTTCTAGCATATAAACATGTAAAACACGTAAGTGATACCGAGTAACCCTTCACCGTTACCTTTGAGCGTCTCTAATGATCGTCAAGCTCCTCTTCTATAAGGAAATAGTCTTTGTCGGGATCTTGGAGGTCGCCACCTACAATTAGATCGTAAAAAGATGAATAAAGTTCATCTTGAGAAAGACGGAATGCTTGAAAAGCGAGAAAGACGAAAATTTTATTATCAATACGGATAGAGGAAGGTACGGGAAGAATAATAAGACGAACTTACGGAAATTCTATCAAGTAACGAAGAAGATACGTCAATTCCAAAATCGAATTCAAAGAGGGAAAGTTGATTTCTTAGAGAGGAAGAAAAGTGTGTTTGATGTTGTGTTGAAATGAAATATTAGGTTAAGGAAGGGAGTAGTGTGAGTTGTGTAGGAAAAGGTCAAAGACGGTTTCAAAGTCAAGAAAGTCAAACTCGTCTTAAGACGGGATTTTCATGGAATCTCGCAGAAATTCCAAATACGAACTCGGAAATTCTAAATTCGACTCGGAACTTAAAATTCTAATTTAAAACTTAAATTTACTGAAAAGCTTTCGTAAAATATTTCTACTAGAAAAATAGGGTACATTTCCGGGTGTTACAAATATCAATAACATAAACAACTGGGAGAATTATTACCTACTGGAAAAACTCGTCCGGTATTAATATCTCCCAAATATTTGGGGCAATTACGTTTCCAATGGCATTTGCCATTACAATAATGACACTTGTCGTTAGAGGCGACACCCTTCTTAGACATAGAAGAACTATTCCCAATATCTTTTCCTTTGTTAGAAAGTGTGGACTTGTTCCCTTCGTGTCCACTCTTCTTGAACTTCCTTTGCTTTTGTCATTGATGTTCAAAAATATCTTTGCTAGTGCTATCATGGTAGCCCATTTCACGCTCGGTTTGTACAAGCATTTTGAGCAACCCATGCAGAGTCGTGGTGACTTTTTGCATGTTGAAGTTCACCCTAAAATTGACAAACCCTTTTATTCGATTTAGGGAGTATAGTACACGGTCAATCACAAGTTGCTCGGGAATCGCTATTCCTTTGTCCTTGAGTACCTCGACTTGCACAATTATTTTGAGCACGCGGGGGCTAACATTTTGACCATCCTTCATGTTAAGGTCAAAAAATTGAGATGCGCCTTCATATTGAACAATCATAGGAGCTCGTGAAAACATGGTCACGAGTTTATAGTAGATCTCATATGTGGAGTTCATCTTTATGGCATTCCTTTAAAGTTCGACATCCTTAGAAAAGATCAAGACATTCTGGATCTCGGCCGAATTCTTTTCGGTTGGTCTCATAGGCCTCCCTTACGTCGTTAGTTGACCTCGCATTAGGAGTGGTGGGATAAGCCTCGGTCAGGTAACGATGATTACCTTCACCTTTGGTGGCTAGGCAAACTTGCCCATTCCAATCCGCGAAATTAGAACCATTCTTTTCGAGTTTGCATTGATCCATAAAGGATCTAAGCCAAGATAGAGTGGTGACAGTAGAGGTGCGGGAGGTCGAACCTCGTTATAGTTTGCCAACATTGCAAATTAAACAACTTTAACTACAAAATAGGAGATAAAAAGAAATGTCAACATTTATCGTTTTAAACACTTGTAAACATTTTAAACAAGTTAAACATTTATATAATGACCTCTACCCAATTATACAAATGAATCCCAAACCCGAATTCTACATCAACTCGGGTTTATGTGAGCTACGGACTCCACGACCTTTATTAATATAATTTGGTGGGTTAACTCTTTAACCGATTCTACAATTAGAATTATTGGTCGCTGAAATACATTTATTATCATCTTTAGCCCAGAACACATGGGCCACGAACCCTAATTTTTCCGTTGAGAACAACCAAATTTCGATGTAATAACAATTTATTACCCCACTTACCTAACGTAAAAAGGAAGCACCTCGGTCAGTCGAGCCTACCACCTAATGAAATTTGGATTCTTGGGTTATACTATTTGTCAAGGCTAAATCTCAAATAATAAAATAAAGGTCAAGTCAATTTATTATCTATCTCCTTTAAATGAACTAAATTGGTGATCTATCGATAATCATAATTGACACGGTCGATTACTCGATAAAATGCATGTGTGATTTATATGGCGATTTGGCATGCATGTAGCATATAAATAAAATGCAAGCAATAAAGTAAATTCATAGTATGACCTTCCTATAAATAGAAAATTAAATAATCTATTTACAAATTCGTAAACCAAATACTTTGGTCCCTTGAACTTCAGGTGCACGCCTCCCAAGGACACCGCCTTTTCCGGAACGCCTTTCCGAATGGCTTGGTCTTTAATAAACTACGGAATTACAAATAATTACAAAATGTATAATAAAATTACAAGACTTTCCTATTATACATATTTAAAAAATTAAATATTACAATAAAAGTGATACGAGATCACAAAATATTACAACCGAATCAATATTCCCTTACATTATTGGTAATATCGATTAAAACTAAGGCCATACTAAGACAAATTACATAATTCAAAATTACATAAATCCAAAAATGACATTCATCCATTCAAAATGCAACACAATTATATGTAAAAACCTTGCAATATAATGTGCCAAATCGCCCTAAAATATTATATCGTATATAACCCGGTTTTATGGAAATGCGTGATAATAACCAATTAAAATCACAAATCAATACTTAAATCAAATTTAAGTCCAATTTAAGTCCAAGTTAATTACCCTAACAGATTATGGACTCAAATATTAGTGTTTACTAAATATTTGACGATAATTCAACTCGGTTTTATATTATTGCTCGTTTTGTACCCTTATTCACATAACAATTATGAAATAATCCCAAATTTATTTACAATAATTCAAAATTTGAAAAATAAAAATTTTGAATATTCTGGAACATTTCCGGGATCTTCAATATGTCAAAATTTTGGTCAAAAGTTTTCCAATCATTTTAGAGAAAAAATATCGTTGCATTTAATCGATTTTATCAAATAAAATACTTAAAACACACGAAAATTAATCTAAATAATTTTCCACTATTAAATATAATATGTATAATATATATGAAACATATGATAATTTTTTCTTGCCATAAAATTTGTTTTAGCTGTTTATGCCAAAATAATCACCATTTATGTCGTTTTAACCATTAAAAATCATAAATCATGCAAATTAAATCGTATTTACCTTAAATTTTACATACACTAGGTAAAATATTCATGTGACGTCATACTAAAATTTGATGTCCATATTCAAAATTTAACTATTTTTAGTCAAAACAACGTTCATTTTACTCATTAAAATGTGTTTATTTAACTAAAAATCATTAAATAAAGCAATAATCTTCCATAAATCATCAAAATGACCTAAATCCATTTAGGGACCAGCAGGTATATCATGCATAAAAATTTCGTGACGTTATCAAATAAAACACAAAATTTCTAGTTTTATTTAGTTTACTTTAACTCGTAAAAACTAATAAAACGATGTGCATGCAACATCCAAAGTCTATGATACCAATTATTAGGTTGATGAACCTACTCTTAAGAATCTTCTTAAGATTAAATAAATAACTCTTTAATTAGTTCCCTAAATCTAGTGCATACAAACAAATTAAAACAAAGTTTGAGTAGAAAATTTGTTCCTCACATTGAGTTTTGGACGAGTAAGGGCACAAGAGTAAGACTCCTTCTTACCCTTATTCTTGAGCTTACAAATAGAGGGAATAACTTCATAGTTCCAAGTATAGGAACACTCCAATTAGTAGCACCTAGACTATCCCAAATCACTATAATATTACAATACTAGTGTAATACAATAGTAGCCCTTAAAAATGAATACAAACACTATTATTACTACACTTAGTAATGTAGTGTTAGTACTAGAACAATAGTTCTATGAAACTTCTTAAGTTTCTAGGTATATTGTGATTCTAGTGAGATGTAGAGATTAATTTGAATATGATCAAGTGGTGAGAATAAGAGGAAACCACATCCTCTTATTCACTCACCAAAACCGGCACAACCAAGGGAAGAGTGAGCATGCTTCTCACTTTTTGTCTTAACAAGGTTAGTAGGCTTAGGGCTAGTTTAAGGTTTTTAATCATTATGTCTAATTCTTAATTAGTGCACAAATTAATACCTAAACACTACCCTAGTACCCTCCAAAACCGGTTATCCCACATAAAATGAGAATCCATTTTATTTTGTCATTTGTCACATATGTGACATGTGACATGTGACATGTAACTTAGCTTATAAATATGCATTTAACTAATTTAAATGCAATTTCATAACAAATAAATTAAACTTAACATTTTAAGTAGCAATTTATGATTACATGTATATAAAATGGATCAGATCATATTTGGTTAATATAATCTACAACTAATTGTAATCATAATTAACCAATCATGCTAGCTTATCTCAAATGTTTCATAAACATTAAGCATTCATAGTAATATAACGATTAAATTACTAAATTGAATCTTATTTAATCATATTACAATAAGATATAATTCTCACATATTATACAAACTTGTTCTAGGTAAGGGATTAATTAATCTGTATTGCTATACAATTAATTAACATTCATGATTAGGGAATCGTCCTTTCGGTGTGATCGACCTCAAGGGATCAACTTATCACCACCGACATAAGATGGTAACGTCAAACTCTAGTAAGCCAATCGTTATCGATTAATGTGGACCAGTTGACTATAATATCTATCATCCCTTTATATTCTTGTTATTGACATTTAATTAAGTGATCGCACTATTGTTTAGAACACTTACTACAACAGTTTCCCCCAACGTAGAAGGAATATCACCTGCAAAACCGAAACCAGGTCAAGACTTTTCAAGCGTTTTCAACCTCTAAAGGGAGTTTCCCGGCCATCTTTGGTCATTCCTTCCATAGCCCGACTACACATGTAAAGGTGGGGTCAAGTTAAGTCTAGTTCAAAGCCTATTTACGGGTTTGAGTCGAAATTACGGCAGCATTTCGCTATAATAGCGGTCATGTCCTAGAAAAGCGTCTTGCAGAAGCCGTCGTGAATAAAAAATCGGATACCACAACAAGTTTACCCATTACACAAGGGTTCCAAAACGCTAAAATTTCATCCAAAATGGACAATCCTAAAGGGGTTTTCGAGTCGATTTTCGAAATAGCAGAGTTACCATCTCATTTGTTCAAAATTTGACGAAAACGCAAAAGGAATACAGAGTTATGTTCCTAACAAGGCCAATTGTTCATTTCTAGTATCAATGTCTATCATACAAATCAAATGGAGGCAAACCCCCAAATTTTGACATTTCAAAAGGGAAGAACCCTAATTTGAAACTCCAACTCACGGAAAATTAAGAGTTTAAAGCAAAGATAAGATACATATTTGGATTAGTCATGCTTTGTGGTTTGATTTGATCAAGTTTCGACGGATTTATGTTGGAATTTGAGAGGTTTTCGAGTATTTTCTATTTTGAAATAATGAAAATAAAGGTTCGTCTGTCGCGCTTTTACTCAGACATGGACGGGCTCAGGAAATGACGCAGCAATTGCTGCGCCTATTCCCCAATACGATTTCACTTCAATTTGAAAATTCGTTACAAGTTCGTTATTTGTGGGGCCAAATATTGTGCGCCTCTTCTCTGACATCTTATTTCACAAGTTTGGTTCTTTTTCAAGATCCACGTCTTGACAGGTTTCAAAACCGTCATATGACGGTATCATCTCAGCAGGGACCGACCTTTCGGACATACAATCCATGGGTCCGTCTTTTATTACCAGAATTTTGCTTGCCACAACCGAGCAGATTCCCCGGAATGATTCAATCCATGACCGAGTCTTCCATATATCAAATTTCGCAAATTCCTTTCAATAAATGTTTCCCCAACGAGAGTTTGCCTGAGGACAGAGACAAGAAGATTCTCACATATGATAGCGGCTGACGAGCCTCACGACGCACACCATTCGACGGCTGGCGAGCCTCACCGCGCACCTCAGCTCAAATAAGAAGATGCGTCAGGTATGACTCCTTCTTATGGCTGGCGAGCTTTTATACGTAATCTAATGGATATAAATGACCTTCCCTGATGGTCGACAGACTTTAAAATGTTCCCGATGACAAGTCCTTGGTTCAGACCCCTTCAACCGCCTCGCGCCGCCATAATCGTCAGGTAGTAATCTTCGATTGACCTGATGGCACTACTTTTACTTTTGCCTTATCCAAGCCTCAGTCAAAGAATGGGCTTTGTAAATACCTCTGTGACAACCCTCGCGAATGCAGAAATAAAACATAACAAGCATGTGATTTATATAGCGGAAAATACGGTGTTTTTAAAACTTTTTACATGCTAAGATAAAAATACGAGGAATGTCAAATAATTACAAACCAAAGTAGAATATACTACAAGAGACGAAGTCTCTCAAAATGTGATCAAGTATCAAAGTTATTAGCAACTAGCTAAATATCGTCTAGAGGTGATTCATCCAGGCCAACGCCCGCTAGCTCACACCCGAACCTAAAATACAACAAACAAAATCCATCCAAGCAAGCAACCTGTTCATCCATGAAAAACATGAACGCCACAGTCAGTGGGGAGTAACTCCGGGTTCTCCCAGCCATATCAAACGAAAATACGTAAGTAGAAGCATGCATATATAAATATACATGTGAAATACGAGAAGGATAAATAGGCAATTCCATATATATAAAGATATCGGTGCATGAAGTACAAAACCGAAATCATCAGATTATAGACAAACTCGGGGGAGACACCCTTAGGCAACTATACACTCACTAGGGCTTACATCTCGCCGTTAGTGGCATACACTTGATAAGATAGAACTTGACATATGAACTGTACGCATCAGATTAGAAATAGACTCGGGGAAGACACTCTTAGGCAACCATATACTCACTAGGGCTTGCATCTCACCGTTAGCGGCATAAGTTTAATAAGATTGAGACTCGACAAACAAACCATGCCAAGTCATCCAAAGACCACAAATAATCAATCATAAAATCATCCATTCAAACGTACAATACGTTGACGACACCTCTCACGGTAAATTACACGCACTAGCATCGTGTACAAACTGTATGATTAAAATCACATCCACGGGATAAGTATTTCCCTGAACGCATACACGATTCAATTCATTTCGTATATGTAGACTAATTTCCTCCCGGTAGGACGACGATCATAATACGGTCCTAGTCTAAACCTGGCCAAACTCTCGGAATAACATTTTCCGATTCGACATGCGATGACATTTCGCATCCAAGACTCGGTCATACATGGAAGTCGAGTACCCCAAATTCAGTAAACCTTCACGAAAGAGGCGGAAAAGAGCACAAGCTTCATACAAGCCGTACGCTACATGCAATGACACCACCTCGCAAGTATACAACATTTGACGGCCGGGTCGATCAACGCAAAGCGTTCGCCTCCCAACAACGTCGTCATATGCCCACTAACACATGCAATTAAGCAGTAAGGATACACTCCCCGTTCTGACATTCCAGCCTTACGAACGTGGAGGTAGCCAAGGGAATGAGAGTACAAAGCACATAGAAAATTAGTGCTCAAACCGTAACATTTGTAAAACCGACTCAAAGTGGGACATATCAAAAACCGTCACAAAACATGCGATACAAGCGAAGGGATTATCATATATTCGAAACATTAATATTTAAAGTCAACTTTTAGAGTCAAACCCGGAAGTCAACAAAAGTCAAAGTCAAACCCGAGACCCGAGACCCAAACCCGACAATTGGAGTGGGCTACAAACAAATCATCAATGCAAGAAGACCAAGTCCAAAGGGTCAAGGAAAGTCAAGGCGGGACTAGAATTCAAAGGGAAAAACTGGCAGCATGAAACGCTGCCAGCGCCAGGGAACGCTGCCAGCGTCCCACGACGCTGCCAGCGTCCTGGTCTCAGGCACGCGATCCTTCATTCTGCGACTTGTCATCAACATACAACAATCATCATCAACAACACAATTCCTATGATTACTAACTTTATTCTAAATACGATTTCTAACATAGAAAACACATTAAAACACGTAAATGATATCGAGTAACCCTTCAC
The DNA here is from genome assembly GCA_022085475.1 of Heliosperma pusillum. Lineage (NCBI taxonomy): Eukaryota > Viridiplantae > Streptophyta > Magnoliopsida > Caryophyllales > Caryophyllaceae > Heliosperma > Heliosperma pusillum. The sequence goes on along the minus strand of JAIUZE010072113.1, from coordinate 11,840 downwards.
CGTTACCTTTTCGCGTCTTTAATCGATTTCTAAGCCTTCCTCCACTAGGTAGTAACCTTTGTCGGGGTCTTGAAGGTCTCCACCTATAAAAAGACGACAAAAGATGAATATAATTCACCTTTGAGAAAGACAGATAAATTGAAAAGTGAGAAAGACGGTAATTTTATTACCAATTAAGATAGAGGACGATGAGAGGGAAAGATTAAGACGAAATTTAGCGGATTTGAGTAATTAATGAAGGAGTAGTGATGAATCCAAATTGATTCATAAATGGAGTTTAGGGTTTTGGTGGTTTGTATGAGGAAGAAGAGGTGAGTGAAGAAGATGAGTGGAAAAAATGAGGGAGTTAGGGTTATAAGGTGAGTGAGTGGAAAAAGTTGAGGGAAAAGCCCAAAATTTGCCTTAAGGCGTAACTCACACGAAATTTCGAGTAGAGTCCGAAAACGAACTCGGATTTTCTAAATTAGACACGGGAAATTTAATTCTAGACTAAAACTAAATTTCGCTGAAAAGTATCCGTATAATATTTTTACTATAAAAATAGGGTACATTTGCGGGTGTTACAACCTCAGTTCTACACCTTCCGCCAACTACCTAGTGATGATTGGGCCGCATGTTTGGTACGCGGAACGGTTTATAACAATTCGTAAGTTCATTGTCAAGTGATAGCTTAAACACTTGTGTCTACCCCTTGGTCGTCATCTACGCACCGGCACGGTCGTTTTGACAGTCATTAGAGTTCATTTGGAGTCCGTGTCGAAAACCGCTTCATTTTCTAGAAACCGTCTTAAGACTCCGAGTCGGAACGCGCAGGGATATTCTGGATATTTTATAAATATTTTCAAATTCTATCTTTTTGATAAATATATCTCGTATCTTTTTTAAAGGGAAGTATAGATCTACCACAATTCCGTAATAGAAACGCGGGAATCTTCTTTTCGCAGAAGGAAACCTCTGGGGAAATGACGCAGCAGGTGATGCTCCTCTTCGAAGGATCGCAGTTCCTGCTGCGCCCCTTCCCCAGCCTGTTTTCTCCGTTTTCAGTTAAGTTTGTGTTGTTCTTGAACTCTTTGTATTTTCTACTATAAAAGCAGAGCTTTGTTCTCACTTTTAAGGCACGCGAGTGTTCGCCCCTTCTCTTCTCTCTTTGAATTCTAGACCATGCTTTAAGCTTTTCGACATCTACGTGCTTGATCAATCGACCACGTAAGCTCAGATCCTTCTGGGTACCCGTCACGTTTGCATTGACCGACCAATTTGACCACTACACAATCAATCAATCAATCAATCAACCAATTAATCAATCAATTTAGTCCATTAACAAGGGCACTTTTTGCATACATTCGAGTCGAGTTATCGCTAAAACGTAACTTAGTTAATCTTGTTTCCTCAACATGTAAGTCTGAGGGTATAAATCCCATCTTTTGTATTGTATTTATTATTCGTTCAATTAATGTAAGATCCATGTCAGAAATAAATTCAAACCGATTTCAAAGTAAAACCTTTTTTTTAACAAAATCTTTTTTAGTAGTCATCACACTTCGAGAAGAAACGTAGAAGCATCTGCGCCTCTTTGAAGAGTCGCATCACCTGTTGCACCTCTTCAGCGAGTCGCAACACCTGTTGCGCCACTTCTTCATCTTCCTGCGGTTTCTACGTCTTTATTTTCCTTGTCTTATTTTCTCTTTTCTTCGTACATAAATCGTATATATCTTTCATAAAACATTTTGTTCTAGACTTAGATCCCTAATAATTGAATATTAGCGGCATTTTGTCTTTGAATCAAATTTGGGTTTTAGAGGTTCGATTTGTCCATATCAAATCTCTGGATTCATTGTTGAAATAAATTGTAGTAGTCAATATGTTAAACCACTTCTACTCGAGTCATAGGTCAATAATCCCTCGTAAATGTACAAAACAACATTAACTGCTCGCGATTCTGACTTCACAGTCAGAATTCAACTAAAGAACAGACGCAACAAGCCATTTGCCTCTTCCAGAGGACGCGGCTGTTGATGCGCCCGTTCTGGGTTGACTTCTGTCCCTGAAATTATGTTTTCGCCTTGACGTAGCTTTAATTACGTAACTAACTATTAGTCGTAATATCGAACCTAATTTGTCTTTTTGTTTTTCAAACCATTTCCTTTTCTTCAAATCTCCATTTTGGGTATATTTATGACGTGGATTTTGTAACCTTTTGTAATCTTTGTAATCCATTGTAATCTCCTTTAGTCATTGTAACTGTATGATTTCTTTGCCTTTCGTATGTAATTAATTCTAATCCCCAATTTCGACATAATTGAGTGTTAATTACATGTTCACCGACATATTCTAATTCACATCCTAGGATTAAAATGTTGGACGATGTTGCATCGCATGCATATAATCGATAACATATCAAATACAAACGATTTCCTTAATCATTAGTAGAGGCCGCCATCGAGGCGGGCGGGATTAGGTGTTGGATTTAAGACACTAAAAGAATTCTTGTTTTAGGCGACTTATCATAGTAGTCGCCAATTTGGCGACTGAAAATAAACTCGGGCGACCAAAAATAGTCGCCAAATTGGCGACTAAAACAATCCTCAGAATTTTCTAAAAAATTACGGGCGACCGAAAGTGGTCGCCAAATTGGCGACTGACTAGGCCATTTGCGACCGCTTTCAGTCGCCAATTTAGCGACTACCCAATCGGTCGCCAAATTTAGTCGCCACTTTGCTTTATAATCTGGAAACGCGAACACCACCATTCCAAATTACTCTTACTTTACCAATTCTAAAAAACCGAACCCAATTCCACCATATTCCTAAAATCCGACACCACCACTACTCCACTCCGTCAACCACCACTTCGACCACCACGGCCGGATCTTTGTCCTCTCCTTCTTCTTGTGTTGCTTTGTTTGTTCTAATTGTTGAACGTATAATTGATCGTGCTTGTCGCGAGCCCGATACAAAGATAAATTACCCAGACTAGGCTAATAACAAATTAATGTAATTAGGGAAGTAAGGGTCGATCCTCAAGGAGATGGTATTTCCTATGGATTGTGAATCGTCTCACAATTGAGTTTTATCTAATGATTTTCTGGGTTTTGGATTTTGTGATGTCTAAACTAACGAAAGGCATAAATAAAAACAAAATAAAAACAAACTGAAATGAAAACAATAAAGCAATTGATAAATTAACAATAATGAGAAGCATCTAGGGAAATAGGTTCACACATGTAGATTGACATATTGATGAAATTGGATTTAGGATATGCAAATAATTCATTGAGCGTTCGTAAGAATGGTGTGTTCATTACAATCATAGATCAGATGGTCTAGCAGGCTTTTAGTGCGATTTACTAGGTCTTAATCCACTATGTCATCCTTTGTCTATTCAAATCTCGTATATCTACCTTGGAAAAGAATTCCACACTAGTCAATGATTGTGATCAAGAATCGTCAACTATCGTTAAAGTCCAAACATGCATAGACACAATGTTTTAAAAGCACAATTTCTTTTATCCAATTATCATCTTTTAATCAATCTAACATTGCTACCCTACACCCTAAAAAGGTGACTACTCACTCATGATTATGTTTATGTCTAAAATGATGTTAACAATGAAAGTTAAGATAAACATGATTAGTTGATTCTGACAATAATTTAGACTCTCTATGTGGCGATAATAACGGCGCTATATGACAATCTAAGAAATGAAACTATGATTATAACAACATGAAAATGAATCTAACTGATATGAATAGGAAATAACAATCAAATGGAAAACAAATAAGAACAATAAACAAAGGATAAATTAGAAATACCTAGGTGACGATCAACGATGAAAGTGATAACAATAATAGAAATCCCTCGCATAGAAATACCGTACCATGAATTACAACTCTTGAACCCAACAAAGTAGATACAAAGATTGAAATTCTTATTGAATTAAACTAATGTTTTGATATGAAATGGACAGAAATAAACTAAGAACAAAAGTAGAAGATAATCTAAGCTAGAAAGACTAAAACTAAAAAGAAATATAAGATTAGATTGTGTAAGAGATAGATGTTATGAGATGATAGTGTATTTTGTTGTGAGGCTAGAGCATCTATTTATAGTATTAGGGTTTCGTGGAGAAGAGGTCGGGCATTAAACACATAAGACAAATTTAGGAAGAAGGAGCCGCAATGCTTGGATCAGCACACATCCCCGATCGGGTAAGTGGTCTTCTGGAAGCTCTTGACTAACGCTTCATCTTCCTTTGCTTGACTCGACTTCCAACATCCCCCTTGACTTCTACAATCGGGTTTGTTGATAGGATTTGATGTAAGCGATAAATTCTTCCGCCCAATTGATTGATCTTCCGACAACTACGAAACCGTCTTTGCTTCTTCTCTCTCTTAAGTTAGTGAACCTTCTTGAAATGCCTTTCACTTGGTCAAGCTTGCTTCTTCAAATCGTCGGGTTCTAGGCAAATGCTCGGGAATATAGAAAAAGGGCGTAGAAACGTCACTTTTCCCTACAAAACAGGTTAGAACACAGGAATTCGCCTAGAAGACGATATTAGCTCATAAAGTGGCTTAACAAAGCACAAATGACATTCAAAACTGAGCTAAAGTGGGGGTTAAAATCATACAAATATTCACTTATCAAACTCCCCCAAGCTAAACCTTTGCTTGTCCTTAAGCAAACATAGCAAACACTACCAGGACAAGGTTGCAAGCATTGGCTACTACACCATCAAGAAACAAATCTCAACGTAAAACTTTGAAAACGTAATGAATCATAACCTTAAAACAGCATGGGCAAGAATGATACATAAATATGGCTGAGATTTACATAACGCCGTAGCACAAAGAGTTTCACTATAGAATTTCGGCTCTTGCATGATCTTTTGACAAATGGACTCTCACGGCACACTCGAACACTCAATGTATGTAAAAGGTGATTTCTTTATGTGTAAATGTTTTTGAGACACTCACCTATCTACGACTTATGAAAATGTGTCCGCAGTCTAATATGGTATACAATTCAAAACACAAGTCAAAGATCACAATGCACATAGAAAAGAAGCCGAAAAGATAAGAAGAAGGCTTTGGGAAAGGGGTGAAAGGTGGACAAATAGTTATGGTCATGTGAAGATTAGAATGAGCTAGCAACTGACCAATGATAAATAAATACTCAATCCAAACTTTCGATCAACTTCCCAGAAGACGGATAACGAGGCCAAAAGATACAAATTGGCTTATTACACACGAAACACAAGGGTAAACTCCTTCTGAATATTGACTTGACATTTCTTAGGAGATACTCACAACTTCTTTTATTTCTTTTTTTTTCTTTTTCAATTTTCCGATTTTTTCATTTTTTCTATTTCTTTCTTTTCTTTTCTTTTCTTTTGAACATCACTTCTTGAATATTTTTCGTTCTCCAAATTCACTTTGTCATCAAGGAACAAAATCTTCTCAAAAGAGCACCCATACACCATAGTCTAGCTACTAGCTCAAAAGGTAGGCAGTTTTTGTATGTAGCTATTATTTTGTGAAGCATTTGTATGAAGGGTCTTATTTTGAGGGGCAAATTAAAGTGAAAAAGGCTTCAAATCTTAGTGAATCATGAATGCAATGCTTATAGAAATGAAATGAGAACCATACTTATGCGTTTTGACATGACACACATCACAAGGAGAACTACACACACTTAGATGAGACTGGGTATGGATGTACCAGTCTAAGGAGGTTCTACCTTACAATATATGTAGTTTGCCAAATGTCAAGATCAAGCGTACTCATCTATAGATTCATTCTATGCCTACTGTGTACAAGACTTCCCCATGTATGCAAAATTCAATGAATATTGAATCATTATCTTTTGAAAGCTCTAAGTTTGGGAAATGTAACATGATAGCATAGTAAACAAGCAAGCAAAGCATGAAAAACATTCAATTGTGTTCAAAATTTAAAAATCGTTTCTCTAAAATCTTCTCTATCTTATTCAAAAATTTGAAAAATATAACTAAATGCAAAAAAAGGAGAAACTAAAAAAAAGAAAAATGCAATCCCTCCCCCAAGCTAAACATCACATTGTCCTCAATGTGAGCACAAAGACTAAATATGCAACGAGATGTTTAATGAGGAGAAAGAAAAAATGAAAGAAGAATGAAGCTTACTAGTCAGCGCATACTCCCCCAAGCTAGTCTTTTGGACTTGACAAGGAAGGTCTTCATAGATTCTTCAAAAACTCTTTCATCTGCAAAGAAATCTAACAAAACAACGTAAAAGGGAAAAATAAAATGCAAAAAGGGAAAACACGGGTTGCCTCCCGAGAAGCGCTTGTTTAACGTCTTGCTCGACGAATTTTTTTATGAAATCATTGGATTGGGGATGGACGCTCCGTATAGACAATATCTAAACATCCGATGATAGAATTGCTATAGTAGAGTTTCAGTCTGTGTCCATTTACTTTGAATTTCTCACCATTGCTAGTCATTAATTCCACATAGCCGTACTTACTCACATATGTGACAGTGAATGGTCCAGACCATCGGGATCGAAGTTTTCCCGGAAAGATTTTCAGACGAGAGTTGAAAAGAAGTACTTGGTCACCGACATTAAACTCTTTCTTAATTATTCTCTTGTCGTGCCAACGCTTCGTTTTCTCTTTATAGATTCGAGAATTCTCATAAGCTTCCAAACGAAATTCCTCTAGCTCGTTGAGTTGCAAAAGTCTTCTATCAGAGCTAAGCTTAGTGTCTAAATTGAGTTCTTTGATGGCCCAGTCAGCTTTATATTCTAACTCGACAGGAAGATGACAGGCCTTTCCATAAACCAATCGATAAGGAGATGTTCCAATCGGGGTTTTGAAAGCTGTGCGATAAGCCCACAAGGTGTCATCGAGCTTATTACTCCAGTCAGTTCTAGATTTTGAGACTACTTTCTGAAGAATTATTTTCAACTCTCTATTTGAGACTTCTACTTGACCGCTGGTCTGAGGGTGGTAGGCTAATCCTCGTCTGTGATACACACCATATTTGGAAAGCAGAGTGTCTAACTGCTTTTCTCCAAAATGAGTTCCTCGATCACTAATCACGGCTCTGGGTACACCAAAACATGGAAAGATGATCTTCTTAAATAGCCGTATCACAGCTCTAGCATCATTAGTGGGAATGGAAATTGCTTCTACCCACTTAGAAACTTAGTCAACAGCGACTAAGATGTAACGATTTCCTTTAGAAGAAGGGAATGGTCCTTGATAGTCAATACCCCAGACATCGAATATTTCAACTTCTAATACGCCATTTTGAGGCATTTCATGTCTCTTGGATATTTGACCCATTCGTTGACAAGCGTCACAAGCCATAACAAAATCTTTTGAATCTTTAAACATCGAGGGCCAGAAAAACCCGGATTGCAAGACTTTGGCTACGGTCTTGGACGGACCATGATGACCACCATAAGCAGATGAGTGGCATCCTTCTAAAACTCCTTGAACTTCCCATTGAGGGATACATCGTCTATAAAGACCATCAGAACACTGCTTGAAAAGATAAGGGTCATCCCAAACAAAGAATTTTGCATCATGCAAAAATCTCTTTCTTTGGTTATAAGAAAGATAAGAAGGTAGCTGTCGACTAACAAGAAAATTGGCCATATCAGCATACCAAGGGGAAGAGTCAGTAATCGCCATTAATGAATCATCAGCAAACGAATCATTAATTGGTGTAGGCAATCCTATTTCAGTTACTCTTATCCTTGAAAGATGGTCAGCGACTACATTTTCTGCTCCTTTCTTATCCCGGATCTCTAGATCAAACTCTTGCAGGAGTAAGATCCATCGGATAAGTCGAGGTTTTGCCTCTTTCTTTGAAAGCAGATATTTCAAAGCAGCATGGTCAGTGTAAACAATGACTTTCGATCCTATAAGGTAAGAACGGAATTTGTCTAAGGCGTAGACAATGGCAAGAAGTTCTTTTTCAGTAGTGGCATAGATGATTTGGGCAGGATCTAACGTTTTACTAGCATAGTAAATTGCATGAAGGACTTTTTCCTTTCTTTGCCCTAAAACAACTCCAACGGCGTAATCACTCGTATCGCACATAAGTTCAAATGGAAGATTCCAATCAGGTGACTGGATTATAGGTGCGGTGATTAGAGCGCGTTTGATTTTGTTGAATGCCTCAAGGCATTCCTTTGTGAAATTAAAAGGTGCATCCTTAAAAAGGAGCTCAGTCAGGGGCTTGGCTATTTTAGAAAAATCTTTAATAAACCGTCGGTAGAAACCGGCGTGGCCAAGGAACCTCCTGATTCCTTTTACATTAGCAGGTGGTGGCAGTTGCTCAATAACTTGGATCTTAGCTCGATCCACTTCAATACCTCTTTCAGAAATGATGTGTCCTAAAACTACACCTTCGTTCACCATGAAGTGACACTTTTCCCAATTGAGAACAAGATCGACTTCTTCACAGCATTTCAATACTTTGGATAGATTTGTCAAACAATTATCAAAGGAAATGCCATAGACGCTAAAGTCGTCCATGAATACTTCCATGATAGTCTCAACAAAATCGGAAAAGATACTAGTCATGCAACGCTGGAAAGTTGCAGGTGCATTACACAAGCCAAATGGCATTCGGCAATAAGCAAAAGTACCATAGGGACATGTGAAGGTGGTTTTCTCTTGGTCCTCAGGGTGGATAGGAATTTGGAAAAATCCTGAGTAACCATCTAAATAGCAGAAATATTTGTGGCAAGCTAACCTCTCTAGCATTTGATCAATGAAGGGCAGAGGATAGTGATCTTTTCTAGTTGATTGATTCAACTTTCTGTAGTCAATGCACATACGCCATCCCGTCACAATCCTTATGGGGATGAGTTCATTCTTTTCATTCTTGACTACTGTTGTTCCTCTTTTCTTGGGAACAACTTGGACAGGGCTAACCCATTTTGAGTCAGAAATTGCATAGATTATGCCAGCATCTAGTAATTTCATAACTTCAGCTTTAACTACTTCTTGTATGTTGGGATTAAGACGGCGTTGACCTTGAACACAAGGTCTTTGGCCTTCTTCTAAGTTGATTCTATGCATGCAAAAGTCGGGGCTTATGCCTATGAGGTCTTCAAGTTTATAACCTATTGCCTTTTTATGTTTTCTCAAAACAATCAATAGTGAGTTTAACTGATTTTCATCGAGGAGAGCACTCACTATGACTGGGTAATATTCAGACTCATCTAAAAAAACATATTTTAGATTTGAGGGAAGAGGTTTGAGTTTAGGTTTATGTACTTCTGCCTTGGCAGGAGCATCGATTAAGCTTATAAACTCTTCAACTTCTTCAAACGGTATCTCTTTACCAGTCAGGTCCCTTTCCAGCTCACTGATCTCAAAATTGTCGTTCTCGGAGATATCCTCTAACAATAAAATTGCTTCTAAAGGATCCTCAATTATTGATGGATATAAAGATTCATCAATGATTGAGTCGACAATGTCAAGGAAACAGCAAGGCTCTTCAAGCATAGGGCTCTTCATTGCACTGTTTAAGTTGTAGGTGACTTTATCATCACCTACTTCTAATGTCAATTTTCCATTCTTGACATCGATTACTGCTCCCGCAGTGTGTAGAAATGGTCTTCCTAATATGATAGGGATTTGCGAATCTTCAGCCATATCTAACACTATGAAATTGACCGGAATGAAAAACTTTCCTACTCTAACACGTACATCTTCTAAAACTCTCATGGGTTGTTTTAGAGAACGATCTGCCATTTGCAGGGTGATACTTGTGCACTTGAGAATTCCCATATTCAATTTTTCGCAAATGGAATAGGGCATAACGCTTACACTAGCACCTAGATCGCATAAAGCTTTATCAATAGTGTAGGTGCCTATAGTGCAAGGTATAGAGAAACTACCAGGATCCTTTAACTTAGGAGGGGACTTATTTTGTAATAACGCACTGCATTCAGCGGTGAATGCAATGATTTCAACATCATCTAGAGTCCTCTTCTTTGTTAAGATGTCCTTCATAAATTTCGTGTAAGAAGGAATTTGAGTGATTAATTCAATGAAGGGAACCGTTACTTTGAGGTTTTTGACAACTTCCATGAATTTACCGAACTGGGTTTCCTTATGATTTCTCCTCAAACGTTGGGGAAATAGAACTTGAATTTTGATGGGTTCCTTTTCGAGTTCATCCTTCTTTTCAGATTTGTCTTCCGCTTCCTTAGCGGTGGATGGTTGAGAATCTTTTTGGCTTTCTATTTGTGAAGGCTCAACTACTGGCTCTTTTGATCGCTGAGGTTCCGTATAAGTGGTACCACTCCTAAAGGTGATAGCATTTGCGGTGTCCCTCGGTTGTTCACCATGAGGTGGGAGTTGACCTTGTTTTCTTTGGGTAATAGAGGTAGCCAATTGGGCCATTTGAGTTTCAAGCATCTTGATGGCAGCATCTTTAGCTTGATCACTCTTTTGAAATTGAGCAAACATTGAATCCTGCTTTTGAACAACTTGCAGAAGCATAGATTCAATTTTGCTCAAGCTAGAGTCATTTGGTTGGCCTTGAATTTGAGGTGGTTGGTGTTGAGGTTGATTTTGGTATGGTTGATTGAAGTTAGATTGGAATGAAGGTCTCTGGTTTTGAAAACCAGGTGGATTGTAAGGCTTTTGTTGGTGTGGTATGAATGGTTGTTGGATTTGTTGGTGGGGATTTTGAACGTTGGTACTTTTGTAGGACAAAAATGGATGGTTTTTTGTGTTTTCGTTATAAAAGTTTGAGAAAGCGTTGCCTTGCCTATATCCTTGATAGGCATTGACTTGCTCTATTGAACTTCTACAGTCTTGAAAACTATGCCCTCCAATCCCACATGTCTCACATACCACTACGTGGTTAGTGACGTTGATATGTTCCTTGGATTGGGAAGAGCTTCTTACTTGTTGCTGCAGAAGGGCTAATTGGGCTTCCAAGAGTGCTACTTTACTCGAATCATCCTGCTTAGCTTTGAGCGGTATAGCACGCGAGTTGCTATACTGAGAATCGTGGATTGCCATTGACTCGATAGTCGCACTAGCTATCTCCACATCGATTTGATCGAAACGACCATTGTTAGCGGAGTCGAGGATACGACGCGATTCGCCACAACAACCGTTGTAGAATGTGATAGCCAGGAACCATGAATCAAGGCCATGATGAGGGCATTCTCTTTTTAATTCTTTGTACCTTTCCCATGCCTCATAAAGGCTTTCGTCGCCTCTCTGACGGAATCCAGTAATTTGACTTCGTAAGAGTGCGGTTCGTTCTGGTGGGAAGTACTTTTGATAGAAAGCAAGAGCTAGACCATCCCAGTCAACTATTCCTAAGGCAACTCGGTCAAGACTGTTGATCCAGAGTTTTGTGTAACAACCCGAAAAGTACCCTATTTTTCTAGTGAAAATATTTTACGAATACTTTTGAGCCTGTTTAAGTTTTAAAGTAGAATTTATTGTTTCCAGTTGAATTTTGAAATTTCGAGTTCGTATTTGGAATTTTTGAGAGATTCCATGAGAATCCCGTTTTTAAGTCAACTTTGACTTTCGTTGACTTTTCCCGACTCGCCTTGTGATTTGAAGACCGAAATTTTATTTAAAAAAAATAATATTTTTAATTTATTTTAATTTAGATTTATTAGAATTTATGATAATTTAATAAAATTATTTTGAATTTATTCGGAATTTATAATAAGGTTTTACGGTTTAAACCGAGCATCATTTAACTATTCCCGAGTCATCTAAAATCCCGAAACAAACCCGAAACCCGACTTTGGCATGAGTCACACGCACATGTCATCCTTTTCCACTCACTTTTGGATATTTTCATT
>JAIUZE010072111.1:0-16299 GCA_022085475.1 Heliosperma pusillum | reverse complement strand
TATGTCTCCCGTCTTGTATAATTTTTATGTAGAATATTATTTCCGTTTTGTAATGACCCTTTTTATTTTATGACACCTTCGTTATGTTTTATTATCTTTTATGTATTTAAATAATTTTTTTTCTTTCCGCAAATTTGAGGGTGTCACATCATGTTTATCATTCTTAGTTTTATAATCTTAGTTTCCTTTTCATTGTTAATCATGCATAAGTAGTCACCCTTCTAGGGTGTAGGATAGCCATGTTAGATTAATTAAAAGATGATAATTGGATAAAAGAAATTGTGCCTTTAAAACGTTGTGTCTATGCATGTTTGGATTGTAACGATAGTTATCGATTTTTGGCCAAAATCATTTGACTAGTATGGAATTCTTTTCCAAGGTAGACATACGAGAATTGAATAGACAAAGCATGACATGGTAGATTAAGACCTAGTAAATCGCATAAAAAGCCTGCTAGACCATCTGATCTATGATTGTAATGAACACATCATTCTTACGAACTCACAATGAATTATTTGCATATCCTAAATCCAATTTCATCAATATGTTAATCCGCATGTGTGAACCTACTTCCCTAGATTCTTTTCTTTATTGCATTGTTATTATTTAGTAATTAGTGACAAACATTTGCCAATCGTCCAAGGTAGAGTTCTAACCACAACTATTCACAAGTATCTCCCGTCTCCCCAGATCGACCCCTTACTTCCCTAACTGCATTTATCTGTTGTTAGCCTAGTCTGGGTAAATTATCTTTGATTAGGGTACGCAACAACCCTGTCAATGTATCTAAATATAAATGACAAACATAAATCAATTAACGAAATAATGCATAACTTACAAAGAGTTCAGCTGGTTTTTTTGATAACCATCCACGAATGTTGTGCTTCTTTGTCTTCTCTAAGACTTTCACGGCATTTGGGATATCAGATGAATTTTTCCCGACCTACAATTTAAATACTTGTTACTATAACATAGATATATATATATGTAAGTATTAAATTATAATTAGATAAATAAATAAAAAATGAAATAAGATATTTACACTTTCGTCCAGGAGTGTTAAGGTGTTTTTTCTACCCATAATGTGAGTAGGATTAGCCGAGACTGATTCATATCTCGCAACGAAGCTAGGATCTTCGACGGGCCTATATTTAAGCTTTCTAAATAAGTCCAAAGGAATCCACTTCGGCATGTGCTCCTCGTCTTTCTGCGAGGCCCGGTAGATCATATGACGTAAGCGGGTCTTCATGGCATATTCCCAAGCTTTCCTTACCATATCTTTATGGCAAGGCTCGAAAGAAACCCTTTGCTGTCACGATTAAAAACATAAAGTTAGGAAAACATTAAATAAATAAACAAAAATATAAAAAATCAATAACAAAGATAAATTGAGAAAAACAAATTTAAATAGATATAATTATAAAATTTTAATTAATTATACCTCAAACCAGTTCCACCAAGACGGCCGCAAAGTATTTGACGCCTCTTTCTAGTTTGGAGCGTGTTCCTTGTACCTGCAGGTTATGGTCTCCGATATCAGTTTAACCACATCTGAATCACTGAACCTGAAATCAATTATCATAGTTAAATACATTATATATAAATATTATGATATTTTAAATAATCATAATTATAATTAAACAATTAAAGTAAAATTGATTTAGTCTTACCAGACACCTGTTTCCTCATCCGGATCGAGACAGACTCTGCGAGTAGTATGTAGTATCCACCTGTGGCAGTTGCACATTCCCGTCATTGACTTGTTCATTCTCATCCTCATGCTCTCGGTTTCCTACATTACTACAACTACCTCTTCTTCGTCGTCCGCCCGTCATATAGAGAAAAATTAAAGTATTCAAAGTTGTCATGAATTAACAAACATGTACAATTAAATAACAAGAAACTATATATTCTTATTAATGAATAATAAGAACAACTGTTCTACATCCGAAACATACACAATTAAATAAAAAGAAACTAGAGTATTCAAAGTTGTCATGAATTAATGAATCATCTTATTCATCACCACTACTTGAATTTTGGTATTCGGAAATGTTGTATTTAAAAGAGAGTCTATAAAATCTTCTTCTTCCTCTTTATCTTCCTCTTCATCTTCTGCTCCGTCTTCCTTCCGCTTCTCCTCCTCTTCTACCTTCTCCTCATTATTTTTCTCTATTTGCATTTCTTCTTCCTCCTCTATAAATTCGTTATCATCTGCCACTTCAATTATTGATAGTAGTGTCTCACTACTAATAACATCTTCTTGAACACAGATTCGAGACTAGGAGCATCTACATGCGATCTGGCTTTAGTTATGAATACTGCTGACCACTTATCTTTATCTCCATTGATATTTGGATATGAAGTATAATAAACTTGCTCCACTTGATACGCCAACACAAATGGATCGTATTTCGGAAATTTTCTGCTTCGATTAACATCCACAAGTTTATAATCATTATGCACTTGCATTCCTTTTTCAAAATTATCTATCCAATCACATTTGAATAAAATAACATTATATGTGCTTTTTTCGCCTGTGTACGATAATTCAACAACTTCATTAAGTGTTCCATAGAAGTCAGCTCACTCAGTCGAACTTACACATACTCCATTATTATTTGTAGATTTTTCCAAATCCGACCCATCTTTGAAAGTGCGAAATTTGTAGCCATTAATGAAACAATGTTTCCATGTTCGCACCCTTTTCGAAAGACCTTGTGCTAAAAGGCAATGAGAACTGGATCTTTTAATTGTTTACCTATCATTGTTAAATTATTATCAAATTATAACACCTTCAGGTATAATAATAAAAAAAAGAGTAATCTGGTGTTAGTATGTAGTATGTACTTACTTGACCTCTAAACCACTGGGAAAATATTGTGTTAAATTTGTTCCAAATATCCTCGGCACTGAGAAATTGGGGATATTCTGTTTTGATATAATTTTCAAACATCCTATATTCATTATAAATAATGTCGAATGAAGTAATAGTTTTTAACATGTTATAATTCTTAATAATTAAAGTTCCAAACATCAATTTTTAACTTACACTTCGTTATGCTTCAATTCATCTAAATCACAGTTAGATAAAGCATATAAGTGTGCACGTTCATATTCGTTGTCTTCTAAAAATCTTTCACGACACTTTCCAGAACTAATACCCCCGTGATCTTGAAAAATCTCTGGTAAGGTAGAATACGTAGGCTCTTTTAAGCCTACGTCGAGATCCTTGGCTTTTGTGTCTACGTTCTCTTCAAAATAAAAAGAACAGAAATTGAAAATTTCTTCAAGCAAATACGGGTTGGATATAGAACCTTCACCACGCGCTTTATTTCCAATCTTTTTTTTCAAATGATTTAAGAACCTATAAAAACGTTGGTTAGTACCGAATGAAATTAAAGTAATTAATTAAATTGGATATAATTGTGGAATTAATTACCTCTCAAAAGGATACATCCACCTATATTGCACTGAACCACCCATTTTCAATTCATACGGCAAATGAATTGGTAAATGCTCCATTGAGTTAAAAAAAGAAGGTGGAAATATCTTCTCTATCTTGCAAATGATTTCGGCAATGTTGTTCTCAAGACTAGTTATTTTTTCAACTTGTATCGATGATGTACACAAATCTGTGAAAAATTAGTTAATATCAGTTATTGCATCCATTCATTCTTCGGGAGAAGGTGCCTTAAAAGTGCACTGAAACTATTCAGAAAGACAACTAAACAATGACAATTTGATTGAGATTCAGACACTTTGCAAATACTCTGTTTCTGTTTGAATTGATTGTTAAAGAACAAGGATAGGACCTTAACCAAAGCACAAAGCCAATGATTGAGGGTTGAACTTTGATCCCAGCACACAGCTAAGGACCCAAGCTCACTTCCAAGCACAAAGCAAAGGAAGTTGTCTCAAGCACACAGCCAAGAGATGCAACAGAAACAAGGTTTCAGTTTTATGTTTTACTTCAAATCTGATTTGCATTTCATTAGGTAAAGGCCTTATATAGGCAACAAGGATACAACTCAGACGTTAGGAGATATTTAGGGCCACAAAGGCTTACACATGAAACAAAATAACAGCTACAAACTTGCAGGAAAACTGAAATAAAGTAGATAAAGCAGAAAAGTAATTCTAATAGGACAATCTGCCTTAATGGGTTTGTTGGGGTTGAAACTGGTGGAGGGGTGGACTTCTGAGCTTGATTCTTGAGCTCAACTGAAGTGGGATGGATGCCAAAGGTCCTTCTAAAAGGCCCTCGAGTTTGTTTGATCATAAAAGGAAAGTTTGATAGTGACATGTTAACTACTGCAAAAAGGCTGAAATCTGGACAGTCTGAAGTTGTCCCTAAGCTAACTCTTTGTGTGTTTGTTTCTGGGGAGGGAAGTCCTGGGGAAAGTTGTAGAGGACCTTCCCAAGACATAGGTTTGAGGGTTGGTTAGGCTTGTTTGATTGTGTGGGGCCCCATGGACCTTGTTTAGAAAGGCTGTGATAGGCTGTTTTTGGCTGGGGGCTGTTTTTGTTGTGTTGGGTTTGTTGGGCTGTTGGCTGAGCTTTGTTGTGGCTTAGTCTTGGGAAGTGGATGGCTAGGCTTTGTTCTGGTTGTGGTGGTGTTGTCTTAGCAGGCTTGAAGTGGTTGTGGCTTGGACTGAATAGAACATTGTCATAGCTGGTCATGGTGTTGTCTGAATGTATGTTGTTGTTTTGATGTTGAGTCTTGTCTTGAGTTTGTGTCTTGTCTTGAGCTCGTGTCATGGCTCGTGTCTTGGCTTGGTCACATACTCCCGTTGCAACCTCCTTTTCTTGAAAAGGATTTGCCCTCAAATCTTCCTCACCTTCATCATCTGATTCACCATGGTAAGGACTCAGGTCTCCAACATTGAAAGTACCATGTACACCATAGCTTCCTGGTAGATCCACCTTGTAAGCATTGGTGCCTATCTTCTCCAATATCTCAAATGGTCCATCAGCTCTTGGCATGAGCTTGTTTCTCCTCTTGTCTGGAAATCTCTCTTTTCTTAAATGCAACCATACAAGATCCCCTGCCTTGAATTCCCTTGCTTTCTTAGGCCCCTTGGACCTAGCCTTGTACAACTCATTGGACCTTTCAATCTGCTTCTTGACTTGCTCATGAATCTGTATCATTTGCTCAACTCTTTTCTTTGCATCATAGCTTGCCTTGTTTCCTTTGACTGGTGCTAGGTCTGTAGGCATGAGAGGATTAGTGCCATAAACTGTTTCAAAAGGACTTTTACCTGTGCTGCTGGAGGGAGCTCTGTTGAAGGCAAACTCAGCTTGTGCTAGCTTGAGGTCCCAATCTTTCAATGACTTAGAAACAATGCTCCTTAAGATCTTCCCTAGTGTTCTGTTAGTGACTTCTGTCTGCCCATCAGTTTGGGGATGGTGAGAAGTACTAAACAATAACCTGGTCTTCAATAGCTTCCACAAGGTTCTCCAGAAATGGCTCATGAACTTTGTGTCTCTATCTGAGACAATGCTTCTAGGGACCCCATGCAACTTGACAACCTCTCTAAAGTATAGTTCAGCCACCCCCAAGGCATCCTCAGTCTTCTTACAAGCAATGAAATGTGCCATCTTGCTAAATCTATCTACAACCACCATGATTGAATCCTTTCCCCTTTGAGTTCTAGGTAAGGCTACAATGAAATCCATACTGAGGTCTTCCCATGGCTTGTTGGGTACTGGAAGTGGTGTGTAAGGGCCTGCTTGAAAATGTGCCTTGGCTAGTTGACAAGATCTGCATCTTTTGAGGGCATCTTGCACATCACTGAGCATCTTAGGCCAATAGAACTGATCTTGTAAGATGTCATAGGTCTTCTGTACCCCAAAGTGACCAGCAAGGCCATTGGAGTGAACCTCTTTGACCAGCAATCCCCTATAAGGTCCCTTAGGCACACACAGTTTGTTTCCATAGAATAAGTATCCTTCTTGAGCTGTGTATTTGCTTCCTTTCTTGACTTGCCCTTCTTGATGTACCTCCCATTCATGCTTGAAGTCTGGGTCTTCTTGATAGAGCTCTTTCATAAATTCAAACCCCAACACCCTTTGCTCCATGAAGGTCAACATTACAGACCTTCTAGACAATGCATCAGCTACAACATTGTTCTTACCCTCTATATACTTGCTGGAGAATGAGAAGGATTGCAAGAACTCTACCCATTTGGCATGCCTGGGGTTGAGTTTGTGTTGTCCATTGATGTATTTGAGAGCCTCATGATCAGAATGAAGCACAAAAGGCTTAGGCTTCAAGTAGTGTCCCCAATGATTCAATGCCCTCACAATGGCATAGAATTCCTTGTCATATGTGGAATAGTTAAGCTTGGCCCCATTTAGCTTCTCACTAAAGTATGCCACAGGTTTCTTTTCTTGAGTAAGCACAGCTCCTATGCCAAGACCACTGGCATCACACTCTACCTCAAAGAGTTTGTTAAAGTCTGGTAGAACCAATATTGGAGACTTGCACAATAGCTCTTTGATCAGATTGAAGGACCTTTCAGCCTTCTCATTCCACTTGAACTCTCCCTTCTTCATGCACTCAGTAATAGGGGCCATGATTGAACTAAACCCTTGTATGAACCTCCTATAGAAAGATGCCAACCCATGGAAACTTCTTACATCAGTAACAGTTTGGGGAATGGGCCATTCCTTGATTGCTTGCACTTTCTCAGGATCAACTGCTACCCCTTTCTTAGAGATGATGAACCCAAGGAAGTAAACCTCAGGCTGCATGAAGGTGCACTTCTCTAGCTTGCCATACAACTTGTTTTCTCTTAGGACCTCAAACAACATCTTCAGATGTTGCAAATGTTCTCCCTTTGTTGAACTGTAAATAAGAATATCATCAAAGTAAACCACTACACACTTGCCTAAGTAAGGCCTTAGGACTTCTGTCATCAACCTCATGAAGGTGCTAGGGGCATTAGACAACCCAAAAGGCATCACCAACCATTCATAGAGCCCATGTTTAGTCTTGAAAGCTGTCTTCCATTCATCCCCTGCTCTTATCCTCACTTGGTGGTAGCCCTGCCTCAGATCAATCTTAGTGAACACTTGAGCCCCACTTAGCTCATCCAGAATATCATTAAGTCTAGGTATGGGAAACCTATACTTGATGGTAATGTTGTTGATGGCCCTACTGTCAATACACATACGCCAAGTCCCATCCTTCTTTGGCACAAGCAAGGCTGGTACAGCACAAGGACTGAGGGACTCTCTGACATAGCCCTTGTTGAGTAGTTCACCTACTTGAAGTTGGAGCTCTTGTGTAGCCTTAGGGTCACTCCTGTAGGCTGGCTTGTTGGGTAAGATAGCTCCAGGCACTAGGTCAATGTGGTGCTCTATCCCTCTAAGTGGTGGCAGTCCACTAGGAAGCTCAGTAGGGAAGACATCACCATAACTTTCTAGGATAGATTTGACCTCTTCAGGGATATCAATGATACTCATCCCAGTCTCCTTGACTAGCAATATGTATACAGGTTGTAGCTCACTTAGCTCTTGTGCTATTTCTGATTCATTTATCAACATGACTTCTTTGGAAGCCTCACTCATGGGGTTTGGGTTGATCTTTAAAGCAGGTGGTAAAGGTGCTAGGGTGATCTTCTTCTTCCCATACTTGAAGGTGTAAGTGTTGTCTCTCCCATGGTGTATGGCATCCCTATCAAACTCCCATGGTCTCCCAAGCAGAAGGTGACATGCATCCATAGGTAGAACATCACAAAGACTCTCATCCACATACCCTTTACCAATTGAGAAAGGTATAACACATTGTTTATCCACCTTGATCTCAGCCCCTTTGTTTAGCCATCTGAGTTTGTAAGGTAGGGGGTGGTCTTTGGTGGGTAGAGCTAGCTTGTCTATCAGGGTTTTGGAGGCCATATTAGTGCAGCTTCCCCCATCAATAATGAGGTTACATACTCTACCCTTGATGGTACATCTGGTCCTAAAGATCTGGTGTCTTTGGTCCTCTTCCAAAGGTTGTGGTTGAGTATGCATTACCCTCCATGTTACCAAACTTAACCCTGCATCAGGCTCTATCAACTCCTCACTAGCCTCTACCTCAGGCTCTTCCATCTCTTCATCACAGACCAACACTTCATCATCTCCCCAATGGATTACTTCTAGGGTACTCAGAGCCCTTTTAGATGGACATTCTCTAGCAAAATGTCCATACCCTTGACATTGAAAGCACTTTTTGAGAGGGGTAGTCTTCCTTTGGCCTGCCTCAACAGCCTTGCCTTTATCAAGGTTGAAAGGAGTCTTAACAGGAACCACAGGTTCTCCTATCTTAACTCCTACAAAAGGTTTGAAGGTGGGGGTTCTGGAAGGTGTCTTAGAAGCACTGGCCTTTCCTTTTCCCAATTTTTCTACCCTTAAAGACAAGTTGACAGCTTCCTCAAAGGAGTATATGTTTTGTAACCTGACTTTACTAGCTATCCTTTCATCCAACCCCTCTAAGAACCTTGCTATCTTTTGTTCAGATTTCTCAACAACCTCACATTGCAAAGTGAGTTGTTCAAAGTCTCTTAGGTAGGACTCTAAAGGTCTTTGGTCTTGCTTTAGGTGAGTAAGCTTAATGAACATGTCGTGAGTGTAGTCCCTAGAGACAAACTTAGCTCTCATTTTCTTTTTCAGTTTGAGCCATGACTTTACAGGTTCTTTCCCTTCCCTAACCCTCAATGTTTTCATGTTTTCATACCACAGTGAGGCATAGCCTTTTAGTTTCATGATAGCAACCTTAAAAGCCTTTCTATCAGTGTATCCTTTAAACTCAAAGACTCGTTCTACAGACCTTAGCCAATCTAAGAAATCATCAGGGTTCAAGCTACCTAGAAAGTCAGGAATCTCTACCTTGATATCTTTGTCTTGGTGTCTGAGAAGGCTGTGATCTGAGCCATCTGAATCTGACATTTCAAACTGATCTACAGGTTGTCTCCTTCTTACTCCACCTTGTGGGAAGGGTGCTCCTCTTCCTCGACCTCTGCCTCCCCTTGTATTATTGTTCTGTTGGCCCTCAAGGAGTTCATTGACAGATCTAGAGACCTCCATTACAGTTCTGGCAAGATCTTGAACTGTGTTTTCAAGACCTGTGATTCTCTCTTCACTCATGGTTGTATTTTTGTGTTTTTAATGTAGTTAGGTAGATGAACTCACAAACCAAAGCTCTGATAACCAATTTGCACTGAAACTATTCAGAAAGACAACTAAACAATGACAATTTGATTGAGGTTCAGACACTTTGCAAATACTCTGTTTCTGTTTGGACTGATTGACAAAGAACTAAGATAGGACCTTAACCAAAGCACAAAGCCAATGATTGAGGGTTGAACTTTGATCCCAGCACACAGCTAAGGACCCAAGCTCACTTCCAAGCACAAAGCAAAGGAAGTTTTCTCAAGCACACAGCCAAGAGATGCAATAGAAACAAGGTTTCAGTTTTATGTTTTACTTCAAATCTGATTTGCATTTCATTAGGTAAAGGCCTTATATAGGCAACAAGGATACAACTCAGACGTTAGGAGATATCTAGGGCCACAAAGGCTTACACATGAAACAAAATAACAGCTACAAACTTGCAGGAAAACTGAAATAAAGTAGATAAAGCAGAAAATTAATTCTAATAGGACAATCTGCCTTAATGGGTTTGTTGGGGTTGAAACTGGTGGAGGGGTGGACTTCTGAGCTTGATTCTTGAGCTCAACTGAATTGGGATGGATGCCAAAGGTCCTTCTAAAAGGCCCTCGAGTTTGTTTGATCATAATAGGAAAGTTTGATAGTGACATGTTAACTACTGCAAAAAGGCTGAAATCTGGACAGTCTGAAGTTGTCCCTAAGCCAACTCTTTGTGTGTTTGTTTCTTGGGATGGAAGTCCTGGGAAAAGTTGTAGAGGACCTTCCCAAGACATAGGTTTGAGGGTTGGTTAAGCTTGTTTGATTGTGTGGGGCCCCATGGACCTTGTTTAGAAAGGCTGTGATAGGCTGTTTTTGGCTGGGGGCTGTTTTTGTTGTATTGGGTTTGTTGGGCTGTTGGCTGAGCTTTGTTGTGGCTTAGTCTTGGGAAGTGGATGGCTAGGCTTTGTTCTGGTTGTGGTGGTGTTGTCTTAGCAGGCTTGAAGTGGTTGTGGCTTGGACTGAATAGAATATTGTCATAGCTGGTCATGGTGTTGTCTGAATGTATGTTGTTGTTTTGATGTTGAGTCTTGTCTTGAGTTTGTGTCTTGTCTTGAGCTCGTGTCATGGCTCGTGTCTTGGCTTGGTCACATACTCCCGTTGCAAAAAGCCACTGGAAGTAAACGCTCCATAAACACGTGACAATCATGACTTTTCAATCCATGCAATTTCAACTCATGTTTACCAACACATCTACTCAAATCTGAAGCATAACCGTCCGGAAATCTCAAATTGGATATCCAATCACATTAGACCTTCTATTGTTCTTTATTCAAAATGAATGAATCCATTTTTCGCTGTTTAGAACAAACTGTCAACATGTCCTCTTGTGCTTGTGGGGTAAACTTTTGTTGGAGTAAGTGTCCTCCACAATAGTGCATTTATATAATAAATCTCATTTGGAATATACGTGGCATGATAAGTATATTTTGATACTCCACGTCAGTTGATTAAAGTAAATCGGTAACGCTCGGCTGACTAGAGTTTGACGTTATTGTCGTTTGACGGCGGTGATCAACTGATCCCTTTAGGTCACACCTATAGAATGAAACCCAAACAGAAAACTAATTATATGCATACGATACAGTTTGATTAGTCCTTTACATATATATTTGATATATGTTTGGTTACGAGAGTTATTTATTGGGAATTGAGTTAGGAATTCATTTCACTTAAGTTTATTTGTGACACCCTCAAATTTGCGGAAAGAAAAAAAATAATTTAACTAAATAAAATATGAGAATACATAACAAAGGTGTCATAAATAAAAAGTTCATAACAAAAAGGAAATAATATTATACATAAGAAATATCCAAAACGGAAGACATATCTCCCGTATAAATACGAAATAAAAGAGTGTATAATAATATACAATCCTAAAGAACCGAATATAGGTCCAAGGTAAATACTTCGCTCACTAGCTCGTCAATGTACCCAATGTATGCATCACAAACCTGCCAACCGCATTAAATATAAACACGGAAGCCACAGTCAGTGGGGAGTAACTCCGAGTTCTCCCAGCCACGAAATGTCGAGTTTAATTAAACATGAATAACATAAAAGCAATGTATATGTAAAATACAAAACCTTAACATATATGATATGCTTTTCATGTTATGAAACAATTAACTAACATATAACCTAGCATATGAAAGCTATCATGTGAATCCGATAATAAACTATAACACGAGGTAGTGAAGCTGGTATGCTAGCTCAGAGGTTACCGTTAACATGGCCATGATACACTCAAACCCTAATCAACACGTAATCATGTGAATCAGTTAACAACCGGTAATCCAAACTCTATCAACCTTAGCCGGCTTGCATCTCACCTTCTAAGATTCATAGAATCATCAAACATGAAAGACCAATACGTCTAGAAACAGGCATAAGTTCTTAGTACAGTCAATAGTCGACTTCTGTTACTCGAGGCTATACCACAAGGTAGGAAAACATCCTAGTCCTAGACTGATCAGACCTAGCGACAACAGCTATTCCATTCCCCGTCCCATGACATAACCGTCTATGAGAAACTCTACTAGGCGACCCCCTAAGCAGAGATGGCTATTACTTAAGCTGGCTCCAGTCCCAAAACGGATCAGGCAGCCATGCCCCGACTTGGATATAAACCCACCAAGCCGAGACACAAAAGCTATCAAGCAGTGAACTCCATATGCTCGTTAAAGATAGTACGGGCCTATCAATGTCCTGGTCCAAGATACTCATCTAGAATTAGAATGGTCAAGACGCCATCTACTCATAATTCTCTATGGGTACTTAGTCAACACGACACCAACCATATAATCAAACAGTCACGGGAAAACATCCTATCATGTGACTAATTGCATATACATCATATTCAAATATCATATCGCCTTATATCTACTAAGGCTAATTCAATAATTAAATAAAACCTTACTTGAAGACAAATCCCCGACCCGAGTCCCGCGACGGGTCATCAGTCAAAACGGGGCTGACTAGATCTTAGTTTGACCAAACCCGTTTGATCAAACCGGCTAGAAACAGAGTCTTTACCAATTAGACTTGAACATAAAAATCATCATATTCATTACATGTTTATTTTATTAAAACTTCTAACATGTGAAATATTAAATCTTACGAAAAACCCGCTTGACTTAAAGGATATCAAATTAAACTACGATCTCGTATTATAATTTCTAACATGTGAGAAATAATAATTTTATGAAAAACCTTTTTAATTAAATATTTTACGTATTAACATTTCCCACTTGCTAAATATTACAAAACACGATAAAATGGCAATAACTCAAAAACCGTCACAAGACCAAGGAAGGGACCCACGGCCTGATTTGGGCCGGACAATACATGGGCCTGGACTGGGCCCACGGACTGATTTGGCTAATTTGGGCTGATTTGATCGACTTTACTAAAAACCGTTTCTTAATATTTCCCGCATGCTTAACATATTTAAAACCCGTCAAAACAACAACAAAACAATCAAGTATCGACACAACACCCAAGGACCATCCCCGGACCAAATCCAGACCGGGCTGGACCGGCTTGAACCGGCCTGAACCGGGCCTGAACCGGCCTGAACCGGGCCTGAACCGGCCGGTTTGGGCTGGTTTTTCCGGCCACCTTATTCGGCCACCACCACCAATCACACCAAATTATTTCTAACATGTTTTAATTAATCAACAACCATTTTAACATCTAATTCAACCATCATTCATACAAAATCATGGTTATAAATAAATCATACAGATATGTCAAGAACACTAACATATTAAAAATTCCATACAACATATAAATCATACTACTTATCATGTTACTACTAAAAATCATAAGTAACAATAATATGAACTAAAACAAAAGATTTGTGACATTAATTCGTCGAGTAAATCGAAATTGTTACCTTAGCTAGCAAAATCAAGTAGCACAAAAAAAATAAGAACTAAGAAAATAAGAAACCCGTCTTCTAATCTTCTCCTAAAATATACGAGTCACCAAACTCGTCTTCAAAGTCTTCCCCTATAATAAATGACAAGAAAAACATTATTAGAATTAAAACTTTGATTTTCCATAATTAAAGTGTTGAAAACGATTTTGACGGAATTGAAAATAAACCGTACTAGAAGATGGGGAGCGAAGAGGAGATCCTAGAAAGATGAACTTAGGACGGATTTGAATAAGAATGAAGGTTTTTATGATGATTTTGCTCAAGAACGACGAAGAACGATGGAGAACGACGAAGAACGATGTAGAACGATTAAAGAAAGTGTTAATTAGATCTTAAGTTGATTTATTGTAAAATGGAAAGGTTGTTAGTGAGTAAAGTGGGGTGGGAGTGCCGTGTAATTATAGGGAAAAATGGAGTCGGGTTTTGAAATTGTTGTTACGGAATTGACTCGGGTTTTATCATTATAATAAGATAATTAATTAGATATTAAGTTAATTAAATCAAATATCTAGATATTATGTTATTGTAATCAAAAGAAAGAAAAATATCAAGCTCTAAGAGAGGGGAAAGAGCCGTGAGAAATAGGTAGTAGTCGGATCTGGTTTTGAGCGATTTGCGTAATTTTCGTTAACGGATCGATAAAGTTATAAATATCTTAGATATTATTATTAGTTTAATCATATTAATTTAAAATATCTAAAGTGAGTGGAAAAATGTGACATGGGCGTGTGACTCATGCCAAAGTCGGGTTTCGGGTTTGTTTCGGGATTTTAGATGACTCGGGAATAGTTAAATGACGTTCGGGTTAAAACCGTAAAATTTATTCTTTAATTCCAAATAAATTCAAAATAATTATATTAAATTTTCATAAATCCCAATAAATCTTAATAAAAATAAATTAAAAATATTATTTTTTTAAATAAAATTTCGGTCTTCAAATTACAAGGCGAGTCGGAAAAAGTCAACGAAAGTCAAAGTTGACTTAAAAACGGGATTCTCATGGAATCTCTCAAAAATTCCAAATACGAACTCGGAATTTCAAAATTCAACTGGAAACAATAAATTCCACTTTAAAACTTAAACAGGCTGAAAAGTATTCGTAAAATATTTTCACTAGAAAAATAGGGTACTTTTCGGGTTGTTACAGTCACCCCTTCTTTCTTGGGCACTATATGCACGGGACTCACCCACGAACTATCGGTGATTTGGTAAATAATGTCGGCCTCAAGCAGTTTCATGACCTCATTTTTCACTACCTCCGCTGTCTTAGGGTTCAACCTACGTAGCCCATCCACCTTAGGTTTACTACCCTCCTCCAAGACTATTCTATGCATGCAAAGATTAGGACTTAAGCCTTTCATATCGTCAACGCTATATCCAAGTGAGCCCCTATGAGTTTTCAAGACTTTCAATAGCTCAAATTATTGATGCTCACTCAAATTAGCATTGATAATAACGGGATAAGTCTCTCCCTCACCTAAAAAGGAGTACTTAAGTGAGGGAGGTAAAGGTTTGAGTTGTACCTTTGGAGGGAGAAGGCCCTCCACCTTCTTCAATATCTCATCATCTATCTCATGCTCATCTCCTATTTCCTCATCATTGAGTGCCACTTGTAGAGTTTCTTCTTCACGTTTCTCCTCTTCATGTACCTTTTCAACTACTTCTTCTACGACTTCTATGGAGCAAGCTTTGTGAAACATTGGTCCCTTCACTAAATGAGGAAGATTAAATTCAAGGGTTTCGTTCCCCACCCTAAAGGTTAGCCGCCCTTCCCTCACATCAATGAGGACTCCTCCGGTAGCCAAAAAGGGCCTACCGAGGATGATGGGAGTGTGGCTATCCTCCGGGATATCTAGAACAACGAAATCCATGGGAATCAAAAACTTACCAACCTTAACGGGTACGTCCTCAAGCACACCCAAATGTTGCTTAACGGACCTATCCGCTAGTTGGAGAGTCATAGAAGTGTGGGTTAAACTATCAAGCCCAATTCTTTTTGCAATAGTTAAAGGAATGACACTCACACTTGCACCGTTGTCACACAATGCCCTTGAAATTAGGACACCCCCTACTACACAAGGGATTGAGAAACTTCCGGGGTCCCCAAGTTTTTTAGGCATTTTGAAAGAGTTAGGATTTATGAGGAGAGCACTACACTCCGCCTCTATAACCATAACATCTTGGGTACCCAAAGTCCTCTTGTGAGTCAAGATGTCCTTTAGAAATTTTGAGTAAGTGGGCATGTTTTATATGATCTCGGTGAAAGGTAAGGTCACTTCAAGTCCCTCAAGCATTTTTCGAAATTGGGTGAACTTGAAGTTTTCCTTTGTCTTCAATGCTCTAGAAGGGTAGGGGATATCGGAAACAACAAGTGGAGAATCGGGAGATACCTTTAGAATGAGAGTTTTCTTAGGTACCTTAGCTTTTGCTATTGGTTGCACCTCTACTCCTTCATCATCGGCATCCTTGATCATCTCCTCCTCATAAGGCATACTTTCAACATACCCATCTTCACCCTCCTTGGGTTGATTGTTAAGGCTTGAGCTTCCATCAACTTTACCCTTTCCCTTGCCATCATCTTTTAACTCCAAGGTGGGAGTCAAGATGGGCTCTTCAATTTCTTCACCCTCCTCAACATGCTCTTCATTTGGAGCTCCATCATTTATCATGTCCATGTAAGGGTTCTCGAGCACAAGTCTGATAAGGGTAAAGTCGTGTCACCTTAATCAAAGTAAACCTAATTCACAACTAAGGCTCTGTTCTTTTGGACTGAAATCGTCTGAACTGAACTGAACTGAACTGAACTGAACTTATTGGATCTGAACTGAACTTAATGGACCTGAACTGAACTGAACTGAACTGAACTGAACTGATCTGAACTGAACTGATCTGAACTGAACTAAACTTAACTTAACTGAACTAATAAAAAGATTATGACAATAATAATACAATAACAAATATTATAATAATTTAATCATTAGTAATAATAATATTATACTAATATAATAAAATAATAATATAATAAGATATATAAAAATAAAATAGTAATATAATAGTAATATAATAATAATAATAATAATAATAGTAAAATAGTAATATTACTTATCTAATTATTAATAATAATATAATATAGTAATAAATAAATTAAAAATAGTAATTAAAAT
>JAIUZE010072110.1:0-26081 GCA_022085475.1 Heliosperma pusillum | reverse complement strand
GAGTTTGGATTACCGGTTGTTAACTGATTCACATGATATTATGTTTGATTAGGGTTTGAGTGTATCATGGCCATGTTAACTGTAACCTCTGAGCTAGCATACCAGCTTCCCTACCTCGTATTATAGTTTATTATCAGATTCACATGATAGCCTTCATATGCTAGGTTATATGTTAGTTATTTGTTTCATAACATGAAAAGCATATCTTATATGTTAAAGTTTTGTATTTCTCATATACATTGCTTTTATGTTATTCATGTTTAATTAAACTCGACATTTCGTGGCTGGGAGAACTCGGAGTTACTCCCCACTGACTGTGGCTTCCGTGTTTATATTTAATGCGGTCGAACAGGTGGTGAATGCATACATTGGGTACATTGACGAGCTAGCGAGCGAAGTATTACCTTGGACCTATATTCGGTTCGTAGATTGTATATTATTATACACTCTTTCATTTCCGTATTTATACGGGAGATATGTCTCCCGTCTTGTATATTTCTTTTGTAGAATATTATTCAGTATTGTAATGACCCTTTTTATTTATGACACCCTTTGTTATGTATTTAAATTATTTTTTTTTCTTTCCGCAAATTTGAGGGTGTCACAGTACGCTACATGCAAATGACACCACCTCGCAAGTATACAACATTTGACGGCCGGGTCGATCAACGCAAAGCGTTCGCCTCCCAACAACGTCGTCATATGCCCACTAACACATGCAATTAAGCAGTAAGGATACGCTCCCCGTTCCGACATTCCAGCCTTACGAACGTGGAGGTAGCCAAGGGAATGAGAGTACAAAGCACATAAGAGATTAGTGCTCAAACCGTAATATGTGTAAAAACCGACTCAAAGTGGGACATACCAAAAACCGTCACAAAACATGCGATACAAGCGAATGAAATATCATATATTCAAAACATTAATATTTAAAGTCATTACGTAAATTTATACGATAAATGAACCATCGAAAATATTATAAATGAAATCGTAAACAAGAAATACAAACACCTTCCAGCAGGTGCCAGCCGGTCAGGTGGACCGGCTGCCGGCCACCCGGCTGGTACCTTTCGTCATATGAAAACCAACCTGAAAATACAGAGTGTCCCAGCCGGTCAAGGGGACCGCCTCCCGGCTACCCGGCTGGGACCAAAGGCATAGGAGAAAAATCAAAGGAAAAGTAGAGGTGTCTCAGCCAGTCGGCTGACCGGCTGCCGGTCGGCCGGCTGAGACCAATTTTGTGCCAAATTTCTACGTAACACATTTAATATACAGCCACTGCCCCAGTCGGTAGGCTGACTGGCTTCCGATCGGCCGGCTGGGGTCATCATCACACGAAAATTGCCATTTTCACTAAGGATCAACATTTAACAATTATCGATTATCAACATAAATCATCAATTCTCATATCGATTCTCAACAAACAACAAGTATCATCATCAACACAATTTCTAAGCTTATCAATCATATTCTAAATACGATTCCTAGCATAGAAAACACGTAAAACACGTAAATGATATCGAGTAACCCTTCACCGTTACCTTTTTGCGTCTTTAAACGATTTCTAAGCCTTCCTCCACTAGATAGTAATCTTTGTCGGGGTCTAGAAAGTCTCCACCTAAACAAAGACGACAAAAGATAAATATAATTCACCTTTGAGAAAGACGGATAAATTGAAAAGCGAGAAAGACGGTAGTTTTATTACTAATACGGATATAGGAAGATGAGAGGGAAGGAATAAGACGAACTTACGTGAATTTGAGCGAGAAATGAAGGGGTTATGACGATTCTAAGACGGATCAAAAATGGAAGCTAGGTTTTGGGGTTTTCTTTGTGAGGAAGAAGGTTTGAGTTCTGTGAGTGAATTAGGTTATGAGGGAGTAAGGAAGGAGTAAGTGGAAAAAAGTCAAGAAAAGTCAAAGACGTCTTAAGACGTGATTCACTTGAAATCTCGCGAAAAATCCAAATACGAACTCGGAAATTCTAAATTCGACTCGGGAAATTTAATTCTAAATTAAATCCAAATTTCGCTGAAAAGTATCCGTAAAATATTTTTACTATATTAATAGGGTACATTTGCGGGTGTTACAATCACCCCACCTTTTAAAAAGTTTCGTCCTCGAAACTTGAGAGTAGAAAACAAAAGTATCAAGGACAAGAATCGATTTTCAAAATTAATACGAAAACTTTTATAAGGGAAACATTTATGAAACGAGGTTCATCTCGAAAACGGTTTAAGGAAATTTTTCATAAGTGCGAAACTTTATTTACGAATCACAAGAGTCCCGTCGCGAACGAGAACTCTAGCTATCAAAAATCAAATCAATGTCGAAATAGTGAAATCAAAAATCAAAACAAGTTTTAGTAAGTGTAGGACTAGTCACCAGACGTCTCTAATAACAAGTCCAAACATCCAACCAACGCATAAACCAAGTATAAAAGCAAAAGAAATCTATTTCCTCCAAAACGAGGGTACAAAATCCATCTTTAGACTTCTTTAAAAAGTTAAATTAGAAATAAGATATGGAGATTTGAAGGTTTTCTCAAAGATAAAATAATAATAACAAGACATTACACAAACACAGAGCGACTCGCACATCTCACACACAATTCAGGGTAACAAAATATATACAAAACACTCAAAAATGAAACAAATCGAACTCTTAGGGATAGGAAGATCACGATAAAATCGGTACGAAGATATACAAGAATTCGATAGTACTAACTCTACTAATACTCTAATCCTCAAGAGGATGTAATTTACGCAAGTTACACCTCAACATTTTCAATCATTAGATTTCTACTGAAATCCTTCATAACCACGAGACCTCAAGTCATCAACCTAACCTTTCAAACCTAATTAGCATCGACTAGGGTCCATAGATTGTAATCAGCAGGAGAGGTCCTTTAACGTACTATAAAATCCTTAGATTCATCATACTCTATCTGAGACCACTAACCAAAGAAATCTCATCTTAGGGGACCATATCAACTAACAACCACAAAGTGAACGGTTCTTACCATAAAATTCTCTGATCCAATTTATTCCAAAACTCATTAACCTAAATTTATGATGGACTTCTTATCATCAAAAGTTAAAACACAATACCTCCAGAAAGGTCGGGCACAGATCCCAAATCACTAATATTTTGCCAAACACATGGCAATGCGACCATTAATCAAATTAGTTAGCTCAACTATAACTCGAGATGCAACTATCTTCACTTATGAAGATATTCCTCGAAGCCTCAAATATAAATAGTCACATTAGCAAACTATGATGGTTACTAATCCTCAAGATAAATGGGTTAACCATTCTAACTCTATAATCCATAACAACTGAGCACTTACTATCCAAAGCTTGCAACGAACATTTCTCAATCTCAAACTATGATTCCTTAAGAATAAAAGAGAATTACTAATTCCAAACCACAAATGGCCAATCACTAGACAATCAGACAACCATTCAAATCATCTAGCTCATCTAAAACTCAAACTGAATCGATTTTCATTTATGACAAAACTCCTCAAACTTTGGGTACCAACTCAATTACCCTAAAGCAAAGTCTCTTTTAGAATCCACCAATTAGAGACATCTAATTCCCAAATGAAATCCCAAGCAACCGATATAATTATCAACAACAACGAATATCATCTCGCTCAACTTGATTCCCAAAATAGCACTACACTAGCAAGCTCAATAAATGAAGCCACCAAGAGAGTACAATACCACCAACAGATTCATCCTAAGGTTTAAATCCCAATCCTATTCATGTTCAAAATCAACACGAAGCTAGCTAACAACCCAATCATCTCACCGAAGGAAAGATAATGACACCATGACATTGGAAACGATAGGAGATTTCGAGGGAAACACGAACACGATAAGATCAGACGAAAATTAGAGGAACGCTAGAGGCAGGGAGCGAAAAGCTAGATATTGGATAGATATAGCCATGAAGATAGCCAGGCAAAGGAAAAGATAAGAGAAAACATTTTCCTAGGAATCAGGTTTAGTAGGAACTTGCATGAAAGGAAATGGAAAGGGATAATGGTACGAGTAAAAGGTTTAAGGTTTAATCCACAAAATTCCCCTTTCAAACTCAGGGCGATACTAAAACATCTTAATTATTCCTCTACAAAGGTCTCTTACAAGGGACCATCGTACCACAAATCATCAAAGTAAGGTACACCTAGATGTAACAAATCGATTACAACCGAATTCATCCGCCCTTTCATATAACACAGATTCCCAATTGCGGAATTGCAACTCAAGCATAGTAACATTCTCTCAACTCCAAAATTTGACACACTCCCAAAGGTTTCAAAACCGAAGAACTAATAAGGAATTCTCCATACTAATCTTTTTTCAACTCCTATCGCCCACAAGATAGAACACCGAACAGAACGTCATTATCAACATCATAAGGCATCATAAGGCATCACCGACATAGCCAATCTAATCAGATTCCACTCATGACCATAATCCTTAAGTAACATGGTTTAATCAATCACGACGACTTACTACCTCAACCAAGTCTCCGATACTATGATATAAGATCATATTTTTAAATTCAAGAATTATAGCCAAGTACTTTTCCACCAAGCGTATACTCTAACACATACACTAGAATCCACAAAAAGTCACTTAGTCTCAAAACATTTTACACCTCAAGGTATCATCAAAATATTCTCACTTAGAACAACTAGCTCCAATTTAGATATGATCCTCAAGACACTATAATATTACTAAACTCCTAAGTTCAAAAGATTAAATCACTAATGGGTTAAGAAGTCCTAGCCAACTCATTCAACCTTACACCATCAAATACCATGAACTATCTACACATTAGTCATGGCAAGCATTAAAATCATCAAACTTATCTTACTACCCTTCCTTAGAGTTACAACCAATCATCAATATAGGGTGAATTTAGATCTACACCATTTTCCTCAAATCACAAATTCATTCTAACAACATTAATATTCCACAAAATTTCAAGTTCTTCCGACCAAGTATAATAGACCACAAACAAATGGGTATGGCATCCACAAAAATGTTACAAGAGGAAGGTAAGGATACTAATGGTAAGATGGAGGAAACTATCAAGAGTAATTTCCAAGAGGCAAACAAGTTGGAAGAGAAAGAAGCACCTAGATAGAAGGAAGAGAGCATCATACAATAAGGGACGAGAGAATTCATAGATGAGGAAGAATACACTTCAATTAGGCTTGTAAATCTTCAAATCTTCGGTAGAGGATACTTCTTCTAGGTAACACAATGATCCACCTTAAGACGGTAGATACAAACAAACATAACATCACTCAACACAATCAACAAACAAGTTAGAACCTACCAAACATCAAGTACACCAAAGACTACCACCTTAGGTCCTTAAGTCTACCCATCTCTCATTTATTATTTCAAGGTCAAGTAATTTAAGTTTAGGGTTCACGATGGTGTGTACGGAGCGATTTAAAGCTCTTGATACCAACTGTGACAACCCTCGCGAATGCGGAAATAAAACATACAAGCATGTGATTTAATTAGCGGAAATACGGTGTTTTTAAAACTTTTTACATGCAAATATAAAATACGAGGAGTGTCAAATATTACAAACCAAATACAACATACTACGAGAGACGTAGTCTCTCAAAATGTTAACAAAAGACAAGTTATTTAGCAACTAGCTAAGAAACGTCTAGAGGTGATTCATCCAGGGACAACGCCCGCTAGCTCACACCTGAACCCAAAATACCAAGCAAAATGCCATCCATTCAAGTAACTTGTTCATCCATGAAAAACATGAACGCCACAGTCAGTGGGGAGTAACTCCGGGTTCTCCCAGCCATATCACATTAAACGTACATAAAAGGAAATACAAAGTAGAAGCATGCATATATAGATATACATGTGAAATACGATAAGGATAGATAGGCAATTCAATATATAATGATAAGAGCATATGAAGTAAAAGTCCGAATCCATCATGTCATACAAAGACTCGGGGAAGACACTCTTAGGCAACCGAATACGCTCACTAGGGCTTGCATCTCACCGTTAGCGGTATAAGTTTGATAAGATTGAGACTCGACAAACAAACCATGCCAAGTCATGCGATGATCACAATAAATCCATCATATTATCATCCATTCAAACATACCAAAACATTGAAGATGCTAAGTCATGCAATGACCATGAATAAAATCATGAAATCATGCATCCAAAGACAACGACACAAAGACGACATCTCTCACGGTAAATGAAACGCACTAGCACCGTGTACATGGCAAGTATGATTAAAAGGCATCCACGAGATCACATTTCCCTGAACGCATACACGATCACATTTCGTATATGTAGACTAATTTCCTCCTGGTAGCACGACGATAATAATATGGTCCTAGTCTAAACCTGGCCAGATTCTCGGAATAACATTTTTCGATTCGACATGCGATAACATTTCGCATCCAAGACTCGGTCAATCATAGACGCCGAGTACCCCAAATTCGGTAGATCAATTCACGAAAGAGGCGGAAAAGAGCACAAGCCTCATAACAAGCGGTACGCTACATGCAAATAACACCACCTCGCAAGTACACAACATTTGACGGCCGGGTCGATCAACGCAATGCGTTCAACTCCCAACAACGTCGTCGCATGCCCACTACACATGCAATTAAGCAGTAGGATACCTCCCCGTTTCGACATTCCAGCCTTACGAACGTGAAGGTAGCCAAGGGAATGAGAGTACAAAGCACAAGACAAAATAGTGCTCAAACCGTATCATTTGTAAAAACCGACTAAAAGTGGGACATACCAAAAACCGTCACCAAGCATGAGAATAGGACATTATATAAATGTAACTATGATAAACATGAATCAATACATGATACATAAGCATTAGACCAAGTTTAAGAAGCATAATAAATAGGAAACATAAATCTTATCTCAAAACAACAAGTTTGGAAACTAACTAAAACAAGGATCCACTTCAAACTGTCATAACTAGAGTTCTAGATATGCAAATGCAGAAATTCCAAGTCGAGATGATAGCTTATCCTCTTACGGTTCCAACGATAGGTCACAAGCCCAAAACAAGCAAGTACCGAAGGAGATATGATCATTTTACAAAAAGGGGTCAGTGCAGTGAAACTGCACAAGTCACGACCGTGACTTGTATTTCACGCCCGTGAAACACTCTGTTACGCAAGGGTAAAAGATCAGCCACTATTTCACGCCCGTGACTTGAGTCTCACGACCGTGACTTGAGTCTAGACAACTCCAATTTGTTCTAAACTCAACCATCATCAACTATTACCATAAATCATCACTTCTCATATCAATTCTCATATCAATTCTCAACAAACAACAAGTATCAACATCAACAATCATCAACTAACAACAATCATCATTAATAACATGAATCCTAAGCTTTCTAATCGTATTCTAAATACGAATTCTAACATAGAAGCATGTAAAACACGTAAATGATATCGAGTAACCCATCACCGTTACCTTTACGCGTCTTTAATCGATTTCTAAACTTTCCTAGTCTCCACCTACATACAATTAGATAATAAAAGATGAATATCTTTCACCTTGAGAAAGACGGATAATTTAAAAAGCGAGAAAGACGGTAATTTTATTACCAATACGGATAGAGGAAGCTAAGAGGGGAAGAATAAGACGAACTTACGAGAATTTGAGCAAGAAACTAATGAGATATGATGATTCAAAGACAGATCAAAAATGGAGGCTAGGTTTCTTTGGTTTCTTAGTGAGGAAGAAAGAAGATGTTGAGTTGTGAGGGAAATTAGGTTATGAGGGGAGTATATGTAGAGTAAGTGGAAAAAAGTCAAGAAAAAGTCAAAGTCGCCTTAAGACGGGATTCACATGGAATCTCGCGGGAATTCCAAATACGAACTCGGAAATTCTAAATTCGACTCGGAAAATTAAATTTACGATTAAAACTAAATTTCATTGAAAAGTATCCGTAAAATATTTTCACTATAAAAATAGGGTACATTTGCAGGTGTTACATGTTGCGCCCGTGACGAAGCTGGGCGCTGGTT
This sequence comes from Heliosperma pusillum, assembly GCA_022085475.1. NCBI lineage: Eukaryota > Viridiplantae > Streptophyta > Magnoliopsida > Caryophyllales > Caryophyllaceae > Heliosperma > Heliosperma pusillum. The sequence goes on along the minus strand of JAIUZE010072110.1, from coordinate 18,005 downwards.
CTTCTTCCTGTGTCACGCCCGTGACGAAGGTCGAGACAACTCTTCTTTTCTCTAAACTCAACCATGGCTCCCCAAAATTGATTGACACACAAGTTATGTCAAATTCACATCCAAAACAAACATGTACGCTATCACATTCATAGGATTCACATTAAGGGAGATAATAACTCAAACCCACAATAGCATAATTAGTCCATCATTAATGAGTTAAATAAATGTTTAAGCAACAAGAAGGTGGTTCATCAGCAACATTACAAATTTTCTATAAATTAATACATATAAAATAGAAAACAACATGTAAACATATTGTATTCATAGATTCAAACTTGTATATACTAAAGAATTCATCTTTAACATGAGAACTACTCTAAAACAGATAGAAAATTACATAAGATGTGATATCGAGTAACCCGTCAACATGACCTCATTAGCGCTCCAAATAAGCTATCCTCAAGCAAACTAACGATATCAACAGATTCCTTTTACCCGAATATTCAAAATCCACCTTTTCCCGACAAATAACGTAATAAGAACCCAAAACCGAAATCTGGAAAGACGGTCTAAACACAACGTTAAAAGTTTCGATCTTTATAAGCTAGAAGGAAGGAGTGTGGTGAGAGGATTCCGAAACATTAAACGTAATTGAATTCCGTTAAGAAACGAAGAAATTATGTTCGTCTTAAGATTAAATCTAGAAAAATGGGTTTTATAAAATGTTGGAGGAAATGAATATTTTATGGTATGAAAAGGAAGAGGAGAATGAGAGGAAAATAATGGACTAAAAATCAATGAATTTGCTTGAGAGAGAAGGGAGATATAGATGTTTGAAGTTTGAGAAGAAATGATGTTTTAATGGTGGTTTATGGTTGATGATACGATGAAGATGTTGATAAAAAATGAAGGAGGGAGAATGAGGTTTAGTGGGTTTGTTTTTAGAATGTGAGTAATAGTACGCTTAATATTCGAGGTGGGTATTACCCACTCAGATTTTTTAGTAGAGTCCGATTATGGGCTCATAACAGACTAAAATACGACTGTTCCTACCCAACTAAACTAAATTAAATTTAACATTAATTTAAAACTACTAAATCATAAATTATCGATTTATAATATTTTAACCAATAAAAGTAAAAGAATAATAATAAAATTTACGGCTTTAGTAAATTAGCCATTATAAAATTATGGGTGTTATAATCACCCCTCCTTTTAAAAATTTTGGTCCTCGAAAATTGAAAGCATAAAATCAAATTTAGAAGTACAGAAATTGGTTTCTCAAATTTGGCATCCAAAATAGTTACAAGGAAATGATATTTCAAAACAATACATTTTTCCAAAAATGTATAAGGAAAGTTTTCGGAGGTAACAGTCTCTTTCTGTGGAACGAAATAGCTCTTGTTGTGCACAATAGAACACTAACATTCCAAAATAAGGACAAGATTAATATAAAATCATACGCTGATAAGTGCAGAACCAGTCATTAGACGTCTCCAATAACGAACTCTAGCATCCAATCAAACGCAAAATTTAAAACAAGAGTAAAATAAATTCATTCTCGCAAAAATGAAAGTAGAAAAATCTATTTTTAAACTTCTTCACAAGAATAAACTTGAAATACAATATAAAAGTTTGAAAATTTTATCAAACGGTAAACTCAGGATAACAAGACATCACACGCACATAGAGCCAACTTGAGTATCAAACTCACAATCATGGTAATAAAAGACACACACAACGATAAAAATGAATAAAAAAGGCTTATTCAAAAAAAGAGTAAAAGCGGAAAGAAGGATAATGTCCCAAGAACAACAAATTGAATAAGAAATTGAATAACACTCGATTTGAAAGGCAAAGATAGGAATGATAAACATAGACATATTTTATTTCCCGAAGGAAAGTATGAAAAGATAGATAAAAGAAAAATCAACGACAAAGCTTTCGCTCAAAGAGTTAGAAAGCCTAAGAACGGAAAAAAATACTAAACACTCCACTGCAATACCAAAATCATCATGATCAACTTCTTAGGTATTTTTGCCAAACCCAAACCATAGGAACACCATTCTAGGGGCTTTAGCCATTTAACATTGCAAAATCCGCTAATAAACTAGTTCTTAAGAGAATGTAACTCATCTCAGTTACAACTTAACCGCTTCCAATCATTAGATCTCACAAAAGTTTTGACAATCACAAGGCCGAAGCTACTAACCCAAATATATAGTACCCAACTAGCATTAACTGAGGTCTATCGACATAGAAAAATCCACAGTCCAATAATCTACATGAAAAGTTCCTTAATATATTCTATCAACCTTAGTCCAATCATTATTACACTCGAAGCCACAAGCACAAATAATTGTATCTAAAAAACTGTAATTACTACCACTCACCAGATGAGTGGGCTCACCACTCCGCATATTACCACCAAAAACAAGATGAATGAGCTCACCATCCCAATTCTCCAATTCAAATCACTTCAAGGCGTACTATCCCGAAGTTAAGGAAATTTCTCATTCACAAACCACAAAATCTTAAGAGAGAACAATTAAAAATTACAAATCATACATGACCAAGCACATGGCAATGATACGGCTATTCAATTCATCCAGCTCAACTATAACTCAAGATGCATCGATCTTCACTTATGAAAATATTCCTCAAAATTTGGTCACAAATCCTAATTACCGTAAAGCAAGGTCTCTTTTATAATCCCACATTCAGAGTCATCTAATTATCAAATGATCTCCAAGGCAACTATTATCAAAATAAACAAAAGCGAACTATCATTCTAATAAACTCAAACCTCGAACTAACACCACAACATTAAGCTCGAAAATCTAAATCCACCAAGAGAGGATACAACACCACTATTAGGATTCATCCTAGATCTTAAGTTCTATTTTCCATGATAAAATACAACATCAAATTTGCTCAATCCAAAGACAGATATTCTAGATCAAGAATCCCAAAATACATTACACTCATTCTCTGAGCCAAGCAAACAAGATATCCAAACCACTAGAATAAAGATGACGCAACAATGACCTAAGGAACGATAAGGAACCTCAAGGAGAACACGAGTATAATAAGGCGCGAGATTAAAAGAGAGAAATGCTGAAAATAACGAAGTCATAAGTAAGAGACAAAGCAGATGGTAGAGTTATGAAGATATCCGAGTAATAAAAAAGGTATTAGAATGCGATATCTTAAAGATCAATTTCGACAAAAACTTGCAAGAATGGAAATGGAAACAGGTAATGGTACGAGTAAAGGTATAAGGTTTAATCCACAAAATTTTCACCTTTAAAGCTTAAGGAGACGGCAAAAAAACTTAATCCTCTAACAAAGGTCTCTCATAAGGGACTACCGTACCACAATTCACCAAAACAATGTACACCAGAATTCGACAAATCGACTACTTCCCAGATCATCCATCCTTTCACATAACAGGAATTCCCAAATGCGGAATCACAACCCAAGAATAATAAAAGTCTCTTAAATCCAAAATTTGACACAAACTCTAAGGTTTCTAAAACCGAATGGCTAACAAAGACTTCTCTATACTAGGTCCCTTGCAACTCATATATCCCATGTGTTAACTGATATCTAAGTACAACGCCATTAAACTGTATTCCTTAGTTAATCCTCAAGTAACAAGGTTCATCTTACCATATCCTCATATTACCTCAAACGACTCTCCCATACCATAAATTAAGGGTACAACTTTGAACCCAAGAATTATAGCCAAACGACTTTCCATCAAGAGTATACAAAAGCACCCAAATTAATACTTCTGTAAGAAATCTTTTATCCTCAAAAGCCTTTTACAACTCAAGGCTTTATGCAAAGTTTCTCACTTAAACTAACTAGACTCACATAGGCTGGATCCACAAAGCCACACCAATATTATCAAACTCCTAATTCCACAAGAGTAGGTAACCAACAAACTTAAAAGTCTATGGCTATCCATTCAACCTTACACCATCGATTCTCAAAACCACACACATATATATCATGGTAAACACCTATGCACTAGATTCTCCAAAACACGTCTCACCACACTACCCGTTATACAATAACTCACAACTACGATGTGAAACTCAATTTCACACAACTTTTCTCAAAGTCTCAACCTCATTCAATCAAAGTAATAAAAGTCAACTTTCAAGAAAACCAAAGGGAAGGTATCCGCAAGAGGTTCAAAGAGAGGGTAAGATATCAGGGTAAGTCGAAGGAAAATAAAAAAAGTAATTTCCATGTAGATAAGAAATTCGAAGGTTAAGAAGCATCAAGGTAGAAAAAGAGAGCAAGTCACACTAAGAAAAGGAAAGGTCTTCGATGAGATATAAACACACTTCATTCATGATTGTCATTCTTCAATCTTCGGCAAAGGTACTTCTTATAGATATCACTTCATCAATCTTGAGACATTAGAACCAAGCAAGCATAGCATCACTCAAAACAATCGACAAACAAGTTTGAACCTAACAAACATCAAGCACACTAAAGACTACCACCTTAGGTCCTTAAGTCTAACCATCTCTCATTCATTATTCACTGGTCAAGTTATTTAATGTTAGGGTGCACGAATGTGCGTCGAGAGTGTTATAGCTCTAATACCAACTGTGACACCCCGCAATTTTGCAATAAAGTAAACACATAGATTTGTAGCGGAAATACGATATTTTTAAAAAATTTAAATGCAAAACCGCGAATGTCACTGTATTATAAAATTGAAAGCTTACTTTAATAAATCGTTTATACAAATGGTACTTAAATAAATGCAAGGGATTCAGATCCCATGATAAAAACACAAATAATATATCAACTAATGTAAACTACAACGCTAAGGGTGAATCGTTGTAATCGTTATAAGTACAACGCTCGCTAGCTCACTCGTCATACCCCATGCAACACCAACCTGCAACCTGTTCATTTATGAAACATGAATGCCACAGTCAGTGGCTGGATTCTCCTACCATATAGCATCAAAACGCACATAAACAAGCATATAACCATACTTTATCATGCATACATATATGCCATGACAGATACAAGAATAACATTACATAATAACAATATATATAATCATGTGAATCATTAATCATCTCTTCATCATGTAAGAAGGACTCGGGGAAGACTCCACTTGGCAACCATATGAATCACTAAGGGCTTTCATCTCACCATTAGTGACCATATGCTTGAGAAGGTTAGGACTCAACAAGAAAAACAATCATAGGCACCCAATAATCCAGTACATCATCCAACACCTCATCATATGATCAAACATACTCTCACGTTAAATGACACGCACTAGCACCTGTACATAGCAAGTATAACCAACACGTGCACAAGATAAACATTTCCCTGAACCGTATACGTTAAATATTTCTTACATGAAAGACTTATTTCCTCCCGGTAGGACGACGATAATAATACGGTCATAGCCTAAACCTGCCAGACTCTTGGGACAAGACGTGAACCCGATTCGACAAGCGATAAACATCTCGTATCCAAGACTCGATCAACCCAATGGACGCCCAGTACCCCAAATTTGGCTAAACTACGCGAAAGAGGCAGAAAGAGCACAAGTAATATCTTCCGGCTAAACTACGCGAAAGATAGGGTCAAAATGAACAAGCGAGTATGCTACATGCAATGACACCACCTTGCAAGGATACAACATTTGACGGTCGGGTCGATCAACGCATTGTGTTCGCCTCCTAACAACGTCGACATATCCCAACTAACAAATGCAAAAAGCATCATGGTTGTACTCTTATCGCTCTGATACCAAGTCTAACGAGTATAGAGGTGCAACATGGAAATGAGAGTTCAATATCATCCAACATACAAGACTCAACGGACTACTCAAGATATACATGACTAAAATGAGCTAAACATCCAAAACCGTCACTAAACATGTGAATGAGGCATAAGATAAATGTATCAATGATAAAAAATAGTGAATACATGTTACATAAGCATTTGACCAAGTTTAAGAAGAATAATCACTAAGAAACATAAAGTCCAACTCAAAACAACATGTTTGGAAACCATCTACAACAAGGGTCAACGTTAAACGGTCATAACTTGAGTTCTAGATATGATAATTCTGAAATTCCAAGTGGAGGTGATAGCTTATCCTCTTACGGTTCCAACACTAGGTTACACGCCACAAAAAATGTAACGAAGGAGATATGACAATTTTACGAAATCTGTGGCGAAGGTGGGCGCTGGTTCTGCTTCCTATGTCACTCCCGTGACGAAGGTCGAGACATCTCTTCTTTGCTCTAAACTCAACCTTGGATCATTTCAAAATAGATTCACACACAAGTTATGCCAAATTCACATCCAAAACCTAGATGTACACTATCACATTCATAAGGTTCATATTAAGGGAGATAATAACTCAAACTCATTTCCAATATCGACTCAAATCCGTCAATAAACATGCTTCCACACACATATGAGTATCATAACACTCAATTAAACCACAATAGCACAATTAGTCCATCATTAATGACTTAAATACATGTTTAAGAAACAAGATGGTGGTTCATCATCAACATTACCAATTTTCTACAAATTGAGACATATAAGATGGAAATCAACAAGTAAACATATTGTATTCATAGATTCATACTAGTATATGCTAAAGAATTCAACTTTAACATGAGAACTATTCTAAAACACATAGAAAAACACATAAGATGTGATATCGAGTAACTCGTCAACATTACATCATTAGAGCTCCAAGTAAGCTATCCTCAAGCAAACTAACGATATCAACGGATTTCCTTTACCCGAATCTTCAAAAACCACCTTTACCGGACAAATAACGTGATAAGAACCCAAAACCAAAATCTGGAAAGACGGTCTTAAAACAATGTTAAAAGTTTCGATCTTTTATTAGCTAGAAAGAAGGAGGGTGGTGAGAGCATTCCGAAACATTAAACGAAATCGAATTCCGTTAAGAAACGAAGAAATTATGTCCGTCATAAGATTAGATCTAGAAAAATGGGTTTTATAAAAAGTTGAAGGAAATGGATATTTTATGATATGAAAAGTAAGAGTAGAATGAGAGGAAAATAATGGACTAAAAATCAATGAATTTGCTTGAGAGAGGAGGAAGTTTGAAGTTTGAGAAGAAATGGTATTTTAATGGTGGTTTATGGTTGATGAGAAGATGAAGATGTTGCTGAAAAATGGAAGAGGGAGAAGGAGGTTTAGTGGGTTTGTTTTTAAAAGGTGATCATAGTAGGCTTAATATTCAAGGTGGGTATTACCCACTCAGATTTTCGAGTAGAGTCCGATTATGGGCTCATAACGGACTGAAATGCGACGGTTTTTACCTAACTAAACTAAATTCAATTTAACATTAATTTAAAACTACCAAATCATAAATTATCGATTTAAAATATTTTAACCAATAAAAGTAAAAGAATAATTATAAAATTTACAACTTCAGTAAATTACCCATTATTATAAAATCAGGGGTGTTAGAGAATAAGAGACGGAAAATATGAAATTCGACCATTGGCAGACTGCGAAATGCGAAATGATATGAGATGATATCATTTTAACCTTATCTTTCTACATTTAATCTCTCTCCAAAACTCTCTCAAATCTTAATCCCTCATCTTGATTATCTCAACTCGTATTTCTGTCTTGATTCTTGATTAGTGAGCTTCATTATTGGATTGTTCTCCTATCTATACATCATTATTCTTTGGTGAGCATCTTATCCTTCTAATTTCCTTGGATGTCTCAGATTTGGGGATTTTTATTAGTTTCGTTAGATCTTCCTTCTTATTAATGGTTAGTGTCGGACTTAAGATATATTAGTAATATCAGATTAGTTATTTATAGAATTAGTAGTGATTGTTATTATTATTATTGTTTTAGGTGAGGTGTTTTAACAAAGGATATCATCTTTATTTTACTTGTTGATTTTGATTGACTTGAAAGTGTGATGAACACCCTCAAGTGAGGGCTTTTAGTTTCCGGGGGTCGAACCCCTCCCAAAGTTTGGCTATACTACGCTTGCGGAACGAGAGATCCCGACGTTCCGTATTGTACTTCACCACCCTTTACTTAGTCGTATACTCGTCTCTTCTTGATAGCGAGGATTCTATTTTTGGAGAGCCGACTAAGTTGCCAGACCTAGAGTTAGAACACTTGCGGAGCCCCAGTTCTTACCGTCTTCTTCTACCCAACAGTCTCAAGAGCCATAGCAGGCGGAGACACATGAGCCACCTTCTACGTGGTCCCATGAGGAACCTCCAATTTGATTGCCTGAGCCATCCCATGGGTGGACTCGGGAGCCTCATTTCCCGTTGACTGATCGAGAGGATGTATGCAACGTCTCCACCACTGATGCAGGCGCCGGAGCAACACTAGTATGGCATGCCGCAGTTTAGGAGTGCCTATACACTTTATGCACTGATGTTCGACGCTTCTTCCTACCCGGCCGAGCTTATCTCCCGTGTTATCCCTGACCTGGTCATGAAGAACATGAAGGAGTCGATGATGCAATTGGGGATATGTACCAACCTTCATCAACGTAGCTGGTGGAGGGGTCCACGGGATGATTCTTTAGTTTTCGAGAACAACGGAATTGAGTTTTCCTCTTGGGGTACTACCATTCCCCATGACCGTAGTTGCCTTGATGGAGCTCGGGGTTGGGACGAGAGTGAGCAAGAGAGCTTCTAGAGAGGACCGGGATCATCGTCTTGGGGAGCATGGCCGAGTAGTGTTGTTGATGGATATGATGGAGCCGGAACCTCCAGAGCAAGAGGAAACGGCATGGATGAGGACGAGTATTGTTATGACTAGAATCGAGCCTATGATTACGTAGTGATTATATGATGTTGAGAGTTGGTCATTGGTAGTAGTAATTGAACAATTTGTTTTATGTTTATTTTATTTGAAACGATTATGTTTGATTTGAAATTTTTTATGTCTTGTAATAGTTAGGACAAATATGTTGGTTTAAATTTGTTTTGGAGAGATTGTGATCGTGTTTGAGAAATATTATATGTATGGTTTCAAATTACATGATGATTATGGTCGGATCTGATTGGCCTAGCACGGTTGGCATGTTAGTGGGATATTTTATGTTTAAGGTGAGTAAGGAAAATTCTGCTCGATTTTTCTCGGGTGAGTGCCCTACTATTCGACCAGTAAGCCGACTCGGCCGAGGTGGACCTGAACTCGATCGAGAAGGAACTCGATAGAGCACAAGCGAGTACTCGACCGAGTCAGTGTAAATGATTACCTTTGATTATTTCGTTATGTCGTATATTCTTGAGAATTATAAACTATCATATTTAAAACCGTGTTATAGAATTAAATTTAATTTTGTGTCAATTTGGTAAGTCACGAAAATTTACTTATGGAAAGTTTTGAGTTTATGTTGGTCAACTCAAAAATGTTATGTAATGATTTTTCTTTAATTGTTAATATTTGTATTAGTTTTTTTGTTGAATGTGCGAACTTCTAGGGGGAACTTCCCTTTTAAGGAGAGGAGAAATTTGGAAAAAGTATGTTTAATTGCGTATTTAAAATTACTTATGGAGTATAGAAATGAAATATGAAATGCGTATTTTAGTCGAGTCTTTTCTGCGATAGGTTCGGGGTGAACTTTGGGGACGAAGTTCTTTTCAAATGGGGAATATTGTAATACTCGTGTCTTCCGTTGGTCTTGAGTGGATCAAATTTTTGTTTGTATTGACGAGTGTGCTATACTTTAGGTTGGGGGTTGTGTTAGATTGTTACTCATCGAAGTCTAGTGTTACTCGGTCAAGTTGAGTAGTCACTCGACTGAGTAGATTGTCACTCGGTCGAGTAGGTGAGTGACTCGACCGAATTAGGGTGTTACTCGGTCGAGTAGGTTGATAACTCGACCGAGTAGGGGCGTCACTCGGTCGAGTAAAGGTTTGAATCGACCCAGTATGTTATCTAATGGAATCTTTGGTTCATTTCTCTCAGTCACTCGACCGAGTGCCTAGAACTCGGTCGAGCTGGTCCACTCGGTCGAGTAAGCTTCACTCAACCGAGTAAGAAGCGTGTTAAGACAAATCTTATTATTGATTCTTGAGCAAGGGGTTATATCATCATAACTCTCATTCTATAATTTTTACCTTATCTCTCTTCAGCTATTTCACAAAGATTTGGTAGTTTGCCAAAATCCCTGGTGTGGAACAACTCCGAGCATGACTTGCCAAATTTTAGCTAAGTCCCAAAATTTTATCAGTGACTCCAAATTCACTTTACCTTAACCCAAGCTCCCAACTTGACTTCTCCCATTTTTCCGTCACTTTTACATGATGGCTTGCATCTCCAGGGCGGCATGCTCCTAGCAAAACTCCATAAAATAGATTAGTAACTTCAAGGATGATGAGAAATTCTACATTAAGCACACATGCAATGCAAATAACATAACTGAATATAGAATTGAAATTGCATATATTCCCTTTATTTAATTCCAAACACAACTTTTCTCTTTGATACGATTGCCCATGCACGAATCGTAATGTAAATATCTCGAGTTTTACATTATACAAAAATATAAAATTTGATATTCTTATTGTATTTCTAAATGTGAATTAAGCAATATCCCACATGACCATATTATATTTTAGATATTGCAAGAAATAGTAAAGATTCTCTTCATTCATGAATAGTGTCAAGAAAAGAAATGTTGTATTTGGAGTTGAATGGAGGGAGTATATTACAATGATCTATTTAACGTCGATGGCGGGAATTCATAATGTGATTAGGTCAGTTGTCATAGATAGGATCCTCCAATGGAAGGTCCTCTTCATAATGTGGCACAAACCGTTTTTAATATGGCTTTAGATGTTGCCCATTGACTTTGAGAACATTTTCAGAATAAAGACTCTCTATTTCCACGGATCCATGATTGAAGACTTTTTTCACAACCTAATGCCCAAACCATTTTGAGCGGAGCTTTTTGGGAAACAAACTAAGTCTATTTTGGAATACTTAGACTTCTTTCCCTTCCTTGAAATCCCTCCGGCGAATCATCTTGTCATGCAAGCATTTGGCTATTTGCTTGTAAATATCGACATGGGTATAGGCAAGTCTATTCTTGATGTTGTAAGTTTCGATGCAAGTCTGCTTCATCTAGATTTTTATTGAAAGCTTTGATGGCCCAATAGGCATTGTGCTCCACCTAAACGGGTAAGTGGCAGGATTATCTATATATGAGCCATAATAAGGACATGCTAATCGAGGTCTTGTAGGCGGTACTATACACCCATAGAGCATCATCAAGCTCTTGGTCCAATCCTTACGGTCTGTGATGCGTGTATTTTATATAGACTTTCTAGTCCATTTATGCACGCATTTCTATGTCATTTAGGTGATATTACATCACTATATGCCCCTATTTGGCTACTTTTTACTTTCATTACCATTTTGTAGGTACAACCTGCGTAGTAGCGGAAACCGAGCCGAAACAGTCCACTTTGCATGCATTTAGGAGAATGGAGGGAACGGAACAGAAGCTCTTGCATGGGGAAGCGTGAAACCGCTCGCAATCAAGTCCAAAGCCATGTCCAACACTGCATGATAGGTCAGAATGTTCGAGCTAGTGTCCTCCACAGTTAGTGTGATAACAGCTAAGGTTCACAGGGTATACTTTGTATTATAATCAGTTGATTAACGTTTATCGATAACGGTTGGCTTGCTAGATAAGTTTGACGTTATTGTCATACAGATGGCGGTGATCAACTGATCCCTAAAAGTCACACCTAAAGGATGTGTTTGAGAGATGTGATTATTTGAGAAAATAATCATATTGATGCCTTATTAAATGACTAAAAGGTTAGTCGATGTATTTGACTAAAAGGTTAGTCAAATGTGATGATGATACGATTATTTAATAACGATTAAATAATGTTAGCTGGTAATTGAATATAAAATGTTATATTTAATCAATGTATATAATGTTGGTCTAAACTAAATATAAACTGTTATATTTAAGTTGGCGGATATGTATTACACGATATTATTATAGTGTATTGGTCCGGCATTACTCGGTTTATGTAACGGTCCATTACTAGTAATAATTAGAATACATATTACATTATGTACATATTAAATGATATATGCTAACTACCTAATAGAGGTTGAGTTAAATTAGGAAACTAGTTTTTATTGCTTGGCTCTTGCAATCTCACGGCACATGTGAGTATTAAGAGGAAGAAAATAAAACCCTAATACTACTCTAATCTCACGGCACACACAAGAAGAAAAGAGGAGAAAAATTCTGATTTTGATCTCTCTATTCATCTTCATATTCATCATCAATATACACACAAAATTAGAAGTAATTATTGGGTGTTCGTTCTAGCACGACGAAGGCATTTCTTGAACCATCTTGGGTGCAACGATTAGGAGAATACCTACTTTGGTATTTGTTCTTAGGCCTTTTTCTAGGACCGAAGGTTATTTCTTAATCTCTTGTTTATATTATGCAATTTCATTTATGACTAGAAATTCATATAGTTATAATTTCATTATAATCCGAAAAATTTAAAGGGAAGTATACCGATATTTCCCACAAGTGGTATCAGAGCTTTTTGCTATGAAATTATTTTATATGTTTTCATATTTGATGAAATATAAGATTAGAAATTTTTGTTTTGTTTTTTTTTGTTTCGGCTGAAAGAAGAAAAAAAATTAGGGTTTGTTTTTTTGTTGGTACTGTTCACGGCCAGGAAAAAAAAAAACTTTTGGTACTGTTCACGGCACTGCTTTTCCGTGAGAAAAAAAAAAGTTTGCCTTGTTTTTCCTTTTTGATTCATATATGTTGTTGTTTTAATGTGTTAAGATAATAATATAATGAATTAGTTGATGTTTTGATTTAATGAGGATTAAATTGAAATGAAAAAAGGAATTTGTTTTGGATGTTAAAGTACATTCATTGTGCTAAATTTTTCGATATGAATATACAAAACAATTATGATTAGTTGAGTATTTTGATAATCGATTAATCATGATTTGGATATTCATTTTAAAAGGATAATTTGAATCATCTAGTTTGTATCAATGTTTAATAATGATTAGATGTTGAATGTTTGTACCGATCTAGTTTTATTAGCATGATCAAATTAAAAGGATTAATTTGTGTTTGTTTTTGTTTTTCATAAAACCGAGAGAAAAAAAAAAAAAAATTTTTTGTACCTGCTACTGTTCTCGGGTACTGTTCATCCGTGAATAGTGAAAAAAAAAATTTTTATTTTTTTGTTTTGTTTTATGCATTATAAAGATAATGTTGTTGTTTTGTTGTTGTGAAAAAGTTCACAATGATAGATACCCTATTATTTTAAAAAGGTTTAAAATAATGTTGAATTTAATTTATGTTATACCCGATAATATGAATTTAATTGGATTATGGTTGATTAAAATTGTTGTGTGCAATTAAGGAACTGTAACATAATTTTGATTATTTTAAAGGTGGTTTGGATAAATTAATCATCATAACTAAGGAATTATGTATTGAATGTTTAATTTATTTTGTTGATGCATTTTATTATGTTGAATGAACGAATGAATGGATGAATGGATTATTTTGGTATTTTTACAAGAGGTTGTAATTTGTATTGCTTAGTGTGGCCTTAGTAGATTGTGTTATCGTAATGATGGTAACATGGTCTTTGATGTATTTTGAGATCTCGAATCTCCCATTTGTAATCTTTAATTATAATTTTTAAATTAGAATGTAAATAGGTTTATATTTTGTAATTTTATAAATTGTATTTTTGAGAAGACCAAAGATGGAGATCGGATAGCTCACTCCCGCTACATGGACCAAGATGGAACATCAAGTCAAGCTTCTAGGGTCCATAAGGATGGATTCCAAAGTGTAATTTTTGTTCTATTTTGATAGGATAGGCCACACTAGGACTTTGTACTTTGTTTTTCATTTTTCCGTTCTTATTGTTTTTCCTTTTGCATGATAGTTAGTGCATCATATTCCGCCTAAACCAAACCACCTACTACTTATTAATTGCATGAAAATTGACTCATATAGATTGTATGTTAATTATCATGGACATCCAGATGTCACTCAAAATTCTAAAAGCTATCATCTTAAATTATTCATTCTCAAAATGCTAGATCATTCGTTCACTTAAATGAATAAAATTAAAGCTGATGGACCTTCCTCTAAAACCTAAAATTGAAATTAGTCTTTATAGGGAAAACTGCTATGACTCCCTTCTTCGTCGGTAGGCATATAACACCTTACTCTCCATATGACCCCTTCTACGTTGGGTAAGTAGTAGGTGTTGACCTATTTTACCTCAACATTATAGTCCGAGTAATATCTCGTGATTATGATGGACTAAAGATAGAATTTACAGAAATTTATCGACCAGGAATTCTAAAAGTAGAATTAGCCAAAAGGTTGGCTTATCAATTTACAGAAATTGAGTCTTGGGATCATTTATATAATACTTGAGGGAGGTCAATTGTATAAATGCAAGAGTCTTCGCATTAATCGGTTTTGCATTAGACTTAATTAAAACGATGAAAATGCTTATTATGTTTTATCTCCTTTCTCGTAGTGTAACATTCATTTATATCGATAAAACTGTTATAACAAATGGCTGGACATGCTGATGCCCCTATGCCAAGTGCCACGCTCGCACGCGAATCCTGGCTTAAGATGTTCATGGACAATATGAATCAGTACACGCGACTGAAAAATAACGGGTCCAACTTTGCGGACTGGGAGGCTTCATTACGGAATGCTGCCATAGCTGACGGTAAGCTCAAGTACTTGACTGAGCCACTACCGCCTAACCCAGGCCCCAATGTAGGAGCAAATGAATCATTTGCTTATAGTGATTTCGTAATGGAGGCGGGTGCGATAAAGAACGTACTCATCTTTTCAATGGAATCCAATTTGCAAAGACGATTCATTGCCCAAGGTGCAAACAAGATTTTCACCACGCTCACTAACGATTTCTCAAAAGCACCGTAGATCGTTATGTATGAGCTTACCACTCGCTTCTTTGAAGCGAAACTCCAGAAAGGCCAACCGGTTAGCCCACACATTCTCGATATGATCGAGAATCTCGAAAAACTGGAGGCACTTGATTGCAAAATCAAAGAGAGCGTGGTCATTGACCGCATGCTTCATTCACTTCATGATGGTTTTGCCCAATTCAGGGCAAATTACTATATGAATGATGTGAAGAGAAATCCTCATCAGCTACACTCACTTCTCATACAGACTGAGAAGGATCTGAAATTGAGTGGGAGCCTGAAGCAGGACGTTCTCATGATTGCAAACAAGGGTAAGGGTAAGGGCAAGGCTCAGGCCGACCTAGCTGTAGGGAAGCCGAAGTTCAAGAAGCTAGGAAAGGGCAAGAATTGGCCTGGTGAGACTAGCAGTAGCTCACAAGGCAAGACAAAGAGCAAAGAAAAAATGGAGTGCCACCATTACCACAAGACTGGGCATTGGAGGCGGAACTGTCCCGTGTATGCTGAAGACGTAAAAGCAGGCCGCGTCACTCCTGTTGGTATGTCATCTTTTATTCATATGATTGAGATTAACCATGCAAGTTTCGGAACTTGGGTACTTGATACTGGTTGTGGTTCTCATCTGTGTAATCATTTGCAGGGCCTAAAAAACATCAGAACTCTCGAAAAGGGTGATGTGGACCTGCGAGTGGGGAATGGAGCAAGAGTAGATGCCGTTTCAGTGGGAATATATGTAATCCAACTCCCGAGTGGATTTGAGTTATTTTTAAATAACTGTTACTATGTACCCAGTTTATCTAAAAACATTATTTCTGTTTCCGTACTCGATAAGGACGGTTTTTCATTTGTAATAAAGGATAATAGATGTATTTTCTCTTTGAACGAAATGATTTATGGTAAAGCAGTTTTAATGAATGGGATTTATGTTTTAGATCAAACCACAGATATATTGCATGTGAGTAATAAAAAGGTAAAGGTTGGTGACAAAGATCAAACCTATCTATGACATTGCCGTATGGGACACATAAATGAAAAATGCGTGAAAAAGCTCATTGACAATGGGACTATCTCCCCATTTGACTATGTATCATTTGGCACGTGTGAATCATGTCTCATAGGCAAAATGACTCGAATTTCCTTCAAAGGTGTTGGAATGCGCGCTGCTGACCTATTAGGACTCATACATACTGATGGGTGTGGACCTATGTCAATCAACGCTAGAGATGGCTATAGATATTTTATCACTTTCACGGACGATTTGAGTAGATATGGATATGTCCACTTAATGAAGCACAAAAGTGAGTCCTTTGATAAGTTCAAGGAATACCAGAATAAGGTTGAAAACCAGCTGGGTAGAAAGATTAAAGCACTACGTTCAGATCGTGGTGGCGAATATCTCTCGAATGAGTTTGATCAACACCTTAAAAACTGTGGTGTAGTACTACAGTTAACTCCACCTGGAACACCACAATTGAATGGTGTGTCCGAACGGAGAAATCGAACATTGCTTGATATGGTTCGATCCATGATGAGTCACACGGTTGTGCCTGACTCATTGTGGGGATATGCTCTTTTGTCAGCTGCTCTAATACTTAACCGAAGTCCGTCTAAAGCTGTTGACAAGACTCCATATGAATTATGGAAGGGAACAGTCCCTAACTTGTCCTTTATTCGGGTTTGGGGCTGCGAGGCTTATGTCAAATGGAGACCTGACGATAAGCTCGGCCCACGATCGGTCAAGACATACTTTATTGGTTATCCAAAAGGAATGTTTGGTCATTACTTTTATTCGCCTACCGAACAACGTGTTTTTGTTGCGGCGAGTGCGAAGTTTCTAGAGAAAGAATTTCTCGAGAACAAGACGAGTGATAGAACCTTCGATCTGTCGGAGGTTCAAGAACCAACAACCGAGCAACCGATGGAGGAAGATGTTCCTTCATCTTCTGCTGCGGTTAATATTCTTGAGGAACCTAGAAGGTCGGGTAGAGTCTCCATACCTCCAGACAGATACATTGGTATGGTCGAGGAGAACGATAGAGACGATGTTTTGCTCCTAGAGAGTAACGAACCCGCTAACTATAAAGGAGCCATGACCTGTTCCGACTCAAAGCTATGGCTTGAGGCCATGCAATCCGAGATGGACTCTATGTATGAGAATGACGTATGGGATCTGGTTGATTTGCCTGATAAGGTTCGGCCTCTTCAGTGCAAATGGCTTTACAAGATAAAGCATTCCGTAGGGGGACAACCAGACACCTATAAGGCACGACTAGTGGCAAAAGGTTTCACTCAAGTGAAAGGATTGCACTATGATGAAATTTTTGCACCCGTAGTCATGCTGCGTTCCATTCGGATAATCTTAGCGATTGCCGCTTTTCATGACTATGAAATTTGGCAGATGGACGTGAAAACCGCCTTCTTAAACGGTTATTTGGAGGATAAGTTGTACATGGTACAACCCGAAGGTTTCATTGACCCTAAAAATCCTAAGAAATTGTGCAAGCTTAAGCGTTCCATTTATGGAATTAAGCAAGCTTCTCGGAGTTGGAATCATCGTTTCGACCAAGTAATAAAAGCAAATGGTTTCACTCGATCGGTTGAGGAACCATGCTTATATGTCAAGTCGAGTGGGAGTAAAATCATTTTCTTGATATTGTATGTTGATGACATACTCTTGATAGGGAATGATATTCCTCTATTATCTTCGGTTAAGGTATGGTTAAAGAACCATTTCCAGATGAAAGATCTGGGCGAGGCACAGCGCATATTGGGAATCCGTATCTACAGAGATAGATCACGAAGGATGTTATCACTCAGTCAAGAGTCTTATATAGATAAGATTCTTGAAAGGTTCAGCATGACCAACTCCAAGAAGGGGTATCTTCTAATGACGTCTGGGATGTATTTGAGTAAAGCTCAGGCACCCAAGACATCTGAAGAGGTCGAGCGCATGAGTCGAATTCCTTATGCATCAGCTATAGGATCGATCA
>JAIUZE010072109.1:0-16589 GCA_022085475.1 Heliosperma pusillum | reverse complement strand
ATTTTTTAGGAGGTAATACAACAATCTCCTGGCCGGCCTTAATCCCTAGCATGTTCTCAAACTCTTGTTGTTTACTCACCGTTGTTGAGCACGACGGTAATATATTCAACTTGAAATCACGGATCAAGCTGCATAAATTATCAACCTCCGCTGCGCCAAGCCCCCGTAATACACTAACTGTCTCATGAATTTCTGACCACAGACTGGCCATCTGGATATGTTCCTTGTCAATAATATCAACGTCCTCCGGGTTTTCACCGTAACAGTCGAACAGTTTCAATCTTTTCCCGCACATGCTCCACCTTTTCGCAATATAATTCTCCGGAATTGATTGAAGCCCATACCCCGTATAAATCCATATGATATGACGGCATAGAATTCCTTTTCTTTCAAACATTTTACAGGTGCATACTGCCTCACATGTATCTGGTATAATAAGAGGACACATATTCTCAGTTAACACATAGTAAAATATGTAACTCTATAGAACACATAGTGTAACTTTAATTAATAAGTTGTGTAACTGTAACTGTGCTCATTATCTTATGTTACTCTAATTAATACGTTGTGTAATTGTATATGTTTTTGTTGTGTAACTACCAGTTTGTGTAACTCAAAGGCTCGAGCAGTGTTACTGTAAAATTGAGTCTTATAGTTATACCTGGGTGATATGCTACTTCATAATCCACATTCCTAATTGCATCCTTCACAACAGTCACCTCTAGGCCCTCTTTTAAAGCGTACCCCCCGCTCGACAAGTATTGATAGAGTGATTAACTTCTTCTTGGAAATCAAAAAAGGCTGCCTGTGTATAAACCTTCGAGCCGTGCTCCTCCATGCCTACATGAGTTTTAATCAACGGGGCGGAGTGACGGTTTTCATTGTCCAGCTTCTTCTGCATATGTCTTTGTTGGTCCATGGCGCTCTCAAAACGCATCCAAAACTCTACTAAAGTACCAGATTTGTGTTCAAATCGCTTAAAAAAACTATTAGAACTTTCTGATCTCTGTGTTGTCCTCATCACGGAACCCATCTTCATCTCCCTGCAATGCGCCATGACCCACTGCTTCCTTATATCATACGTGTCTGCAAACCAATCCTTTGTGCCAACTGAATGTTCCCCCATGATTTGAACCCATCTGTTGTCGAAGTCCTCTGCCTCTAGGTCGTCGTCCCATATAATGGTATTCAGCTTCCTTAAAAACTCACTGTAGTCAGCCCTGGTTGCTCCGAATTTCACAGGAACCTTGTTCATGATATGCCACATACAAACCCTGTGTTGCGCTGTCTTGAATATGTGCGGAACAGATGAAATTATTCCTGGATCCTGGTCAGTGATTATATATTCTGGCTCCTTACCGCCCATGGCAATCAGGAAACGGCTAAATACCCAATTAAATGATTCAGCGTCCTCTTTTGCAATTAGTGCCCCGCAAAAGGTTACTGAGCGTTTGTGGTTGTCAACCCCAGTGAATGGCGTGAACACCATGGAATATTTGTTTGTAGAGTACGTTGGGTCGAAAGACACAGTATCTCCATATAGGGAGTAGTTACTTCTGGCAGTCCCGTCAGCCCATAAAGCCCGACGTAGGCTACCATCAACGTCAACGTCGTAGTCAAAGAAGAACCCCTTCCTCATCTCAGCCATGTTCTTAAAGTGATCTACGAACAACTGACCATCTCGTTCATGAATGAAGCATTTAACATCTCTGTGGAAGTTCTTGAAATCATTGAGTGATGCCCCAATGTTCTCAAACCCATTTACGAGCTCCTTACACATATTGTACGTCCTCGTTGCACCAATTTTTAGCTGGAACAATAAATTTGGTATTAATAATTAATAAATCACTTTCAACAACAGCTCTTCTTACACTGTGACTCTGATTCATAATAACTGTTACTGCAACCCAATTTAAAATATAGTGATTGTCATTCATATTAATTGTGACTCTAACACACGATGAATGGTACTGTAATATGTGTTACTCTAATGCAAAACAAATGTTACTGTAATATATAACATGTGTTACACCAACATTAGATGAATGTTACTTTAATATACAGTAAGTGTTACTTAATGTGTTACTGTAATACGTAATATGTGTTACTCTAACGCAAGATAAATGACACTGTAATATGTGTTACTCTAACACAACATGACTGTTACTGTAATACGTAACATGTGTTACACTAACATTAGATGAATGTTACTTTAATATACAGTAAGTGTTACTTAATGTGTTACTGTAATACGTAATATATGTTACTCTAACGCTAGATAAATGATACTGTAACATGTGTTACTCTAATACAGCATGATTGTTACTGTAATACGTAAACAGTGTTACACTAACATAAGATGACTGGTACTTTAATACATAGTATGTGTTACTTAGTGTGGTTCTGTAGCTGAGCTACTGTGAATCTATGATAGGAAAATTGTGTTACTGTGATAAGATAGGATATTATGATTTTAATTGAATAATAGACTATTACGATTTTAATACATAATATGTGTTACTCTAAAGCAAGATATATGATACTGTAATACACATTACGTGTTACTCTAAGATAGATGTTACTGTAATACTCATTATATGTTACTCTAACGCAATTTAAACGTTATTGTAACATGTGATACTTTAAAACAGATATAGTGTATCTATAGAAACCAAATAGTGTGATTGTGATTGTGGCTCATTTTACGTGTGCCTCATATCAAGTATTACTACAACACAGAATAAAAAATAGTTACTGTACCTTCAATCCATACTTTAAGGAATGTTACACCAACGCATGATGTATGGTACTCTAATATGTATAACTACAACGACTGCCAAAATGTTATTGTAATACACACTAAGTGTTACCCTAAGCAAAGACGAATGTTACTGCAGTATGTGATTCTCTAGCTGAGATGTAGTGTAACTACGCAACCAAAATAAGGTGATTGTGAATCATTTTTAAGTTTGATTGTGATACTCCGGGTAACAATAAGTCTACATACCATAAAAAAATATAATAGGGATGTAAAAGAGATAACGAAAACAAACCCTTGAATTGGAGATTATCATTTGCTTGTGGAACTTTGTAATCTTCCTCGACAACTTTTGAAATTCCCTATCATTCACTGATATTAGCTCGTGATTGTGCCCCGAGATGAATCTGTCAATATGTAACACTCCATTGTTCATGAATAACCTAATCCTCGCTCTGCACCCGACCCTTCTCACCTTAGTTTTCCTCAGCAGCATTTCCGCAACGACACTTTCGCTTGTTTCCGGGACATCCAATTTGGGTTTCTTTCCTTGATATGATTTGTAGTGCCCCTCTCTGTTGCAAACTAATAACTTTGACTTCATTGTCCCATCACGCCATTTCTTAGTTGTGTACCTGCGCACATCAAAGCCACATGCAAGTGCGTATATCTTATAAAAAGTTACAGCTTCTTCAACGTCAGAAAATTCCTGCTCCACGTATGGCGTAAACCCACTTTCCACATTCCTACAGAAATCCTCCTCGACGTCATGTTGCGTTCTTGGATTATCGTACGAACCTGCTGAATTTAGTTGATATGATATTATCTCTAATTCAGTGTTACTTTAAATGCCATAAAGTGTTACTTTAAATAACATAGAGTGTTACTACAATATGATATTATCCACATTCCTACAATGTTTTTAAATGCCATAGAGTGTTACTTTAATTGCCATAGAGTGTTACTGTGATAAATTTGAATATTATGATTTTAATATATAATATGTGTTACTCTAAAGCGAGAAAGATGATACTGTAATACACATTAGGTGTTACTCTAAGATAGATGTTATTGTAATACTCAGTATATGTTACTCCAACGCAATTTATATTAAATGTTATTGTAACATGTGATAATCTAAATATTGTGACTGTTCCTAATTGTAACATGTTACATGACTTCGACCAAATATCATTGAGTGTTACCCTAACTTAAATAGTGTCACTCTAACACCAAAAGAAAGGAAAAAAAATAAGAACAGAGTGTCACTCTAACACAAATAACCAGTGTTACTCTAACACACATTAAGTGTTACCCTATCTTAGATAGTGTTTTATTTTCACATACCCTGACATCAATGTATCAAACAATCAACCAAGATAATGAAATATCAACAAACGTAATAAAAAAACCACACAAATAGGAACAGCATAGCAAATAGGGACATACTACTGGGAACACAAATACCAACATGACTGAAACAACAAAAGAAGGAAAAGACATAAGCATAGAATAACCAACGAATTAACCAAAAGCAAGGCAAAGAAATAAGAACAGAGTGTCACTCTAACACAATTAACCAGTGTTACTCTAACACACATTGAGTGTTACTCTATCTTAGATAGTGTTTTATTTCACATACACTGACATCAATGTATCAAACAATCAACCAAGATAATGAAATATCAACCATCAACCAAATATCATTGACTAAAACACCAAAAGCAAGGAAAAGAAATAAGAACAGAGTGTCACTCTAACACATATAACCAGTGTTACTCTAACTCACATTGAGTGTTACCCTAACTTAAATAGTGTTTTATTTTCACATACATAGACATCAATTTATCAAACAATCAACCAAGATAATGAAATCTCAACACACGTAATAAAAAATACACACAAATAGGAACATGATAGCAAATGGGGACATACTACTGGGAACACAAATACCAACATGACTGAAACAACAAAAGAAGGAAAAGACATAAGCATAGAATAACCAACGAATTAACCAAAAGCAAGGAAATGAAATAAGAACAGAGTGTCACTCTAACTCAAATAACCAGTGTTACTCTAACACACATTGAGTGTTACCCTATCTTAGATAGTGTTTTATTTCACATACACTGACATCAATGTATCAAACAATCAACCAAGATAATGAAATATCAACAATCAACCAAATATCATTGATTAAAACACCAAAAGCAAGGAAAAGAAATAAGAACAGAGTGTCACTCTAACACATATAACCAGTGTTACTCTAACTCACATTGAGTGTTACTCTAACTTAAATAGTGTTTTATTTTCACATACATAGACATCAATGTATCAAACAATCAACCAAGATAATGAAATATCAACAAACGTAATAAAAAAAACACACAAATAGGAACAACATAGCAAATAGGGACATACTACTGGGAACACAAATACCAACATTACTGAAACACCAAAAGAAGGAAAATACATAAGCATAGAATAACCAAAGAATTAACCGTTGGTGACTTCGACCACCTCCATATTCGCCATGATTTGTAGAGAGATGGATGTTGTTGAATAACAAAATGAGGTAGCTTAAACCTGTTGTAGAAATAAGGTAGCTTAAACCTGTTGAATAATGGTTTACGGTTTTTTTTTTTAGGTTTTCTGGCTTTTTCTGTCTAAAAATAATGGTTTGTAGAGAGAGAAAAGTTTGAATAACAAAAACAATGGCTGAATATGAAAGTAATAGAAAAGATTATAGAGTTACTTCTTTGGACCGGAAGATAATAGAGGATCCTACCTACTGCATGTTTGGGACAGAGTAAAAGTACACTGTGTGTACTCTCTCTCCTCCCACTAACATTTTCCTTTTTTTTTCAAGCCTAATAATACCCCCCAAAGTGTACCACTTGGCAGAATGTATGCCATTGATCTCATGCATCCAAAGGCCCTTATTAGGACTTAAGGACTCTAAGGATATGAAGGACTCAAAAGAACTAAGCTCATATCGATATATATATATATATATATATATATATATATATATATATATATATATATATATATATATATAATGAAGTCTAATTATAGAATAATTCATTTATGCGGGAAAATTTTAGTAATCTCTTATTCTTTTAGTATAAGGGCGACTAGTATAGATCCCGCGCAAATACGCGGTTTTTTAGATGGTAATATTAGAGAATGTAACAATAACATCACGCGTATAACTTCATTTAAACTCTAATTATAAAATTATTATTAGTAATGTTATTATTAGTAATGTTTTATATTTAGGGGTATAAAAGAGAAGGTTCATCAACACTTCAAATAAGAGTGTCGGTTTTATTGAAACACTATATTGTTAACCTTATTTTGAAAAATATTGTTGTCACGTCATTATATTCACTAAAGGCGCAATATAAACGTGAAATAATGACGTTTGCACGGTATATGTAGATTCATATTTTTTAAGTGTATATTATTTATAAATATTCAACTAATTTTTCGCATTTTGCATCGTTGTATATTGATTCGTGAAGAAGAAAATTAAATCGAGAAAGTAAAAAGAGAGCTGACTATGTTATGAAATGTGTATTTTAGTTTTTTTTTTTTTAACGAATGATATTATTTTTATGATTTTTTTCTCAGATTATATTCACCGCAAGTTTTTTTGTCACGAAACTAATAATAATAGTGTAGAGTGTTTATAACTATTTATAATGGTTTGCAATCAATTTCTATGAATTGATATATAATAGGCATTTATTATCAATAGTACAACAATATAATTTCCTTATTTAAATCTAGCATTTTGGAGGGAAAATTTCAAGGAGGCTTAATCTTTTAGTATAAGGGGGATTAGCAAGACCCTGAACTTATATTCTGTCAATTTTTCCGTTAAGTGCTCGTTTGGTTGCCCACCTAATTCATGGGAGTTCTAAAATCCATGAATTAGAGTTTATGAAACTTGTTTGGTTACCTTAAACATTACAAAATGGGGGCATTTAACTCCTACATAATGTAGGAGTTTAATTACCCGGCCCTTCCTAGGTAATTGAAAACTCCCCCATCTTTTCTTATTCAAATTTACTTTTTTACCCTTCAAAATATTAGGTGTAGTAATATTATAAAAGGGCATATATATGGGTATTTAGAAATTAAAATGGGGTGAATTGCCTAGTTTAACCAAACAATTAAACAACCCATGGGAGTTTAATTCATGGGAAAAAGTAACTCTTCCAAGACAACCAAACACATTTTCATTATTTCATGTGAATTGCATATGGGAATTGGAATCCGGTGAGTTGCAAACTGCCACAGGAGTTCAGTTCCTGTATGAACCAAACGAGCACTAAGTAGTTGACGGAAAAGTGACGTGGCTGATACATTTTAAGTTTTTCTACATGATAACCTCATGTTTAAAAAAAATCTACAAAATAACCCTTTTTTCTTTTTCTTTTTTTCATTTTCTTTTTTTTTGCAAAAAAACGCACGCTTAAATATACATTCACTCAATTAATCATTTTCCCCTCATTTTCACTCAATTACAAAATAATAATGTCTAATCCCACGGTTTTATGAAGACGAAAATTTTAAAAATATATATGAGTGGAACTTGGTTGAAAATATACGGAAAATGGGTTATCAAATACCAATGCTAGATATGATATGAGTAATGACATCTATTGCCTTCATCTGAGTAAGAGAAATAACACAATAACCTTAGTTGAGTGAGTGGTGCGGTGGTGCCACAAAAGACCAACTCACTTTGAGAAATCATTGGTTATTTGTGACACCCTCAAATTTGCGGAAAGAAAAAAAATAATTTAACTAAATAAAAGATAATAATACATAACGAAGGTGTCTTAAAAAAAAAAGGTTCAACAAAAGGAATTAATATTATAAAAAATAAATATCCAAAACGGGAGACATATTTCCCGTATAAATACGTAAATAAAAGAGTGTATAATAATATACAATCCTAAGAACCGAATATAGGTCCAAGGTAAATACTTCGCTCGCTAGCTCGTCAATGTACCCAAAGTATGCATCACAAACCTGCCCAACCGCATTAAATATAAACACGGAAGCCACAGTCAGTGGGGAGTAACTCCGAGTTCTCCCAGCCACGAAATGTCGAGTTTAATAAAACATGAATAACATAAAAGAGATGTATATGGAAAATACAAAACCTTAACATATACGATATGCTTTTCATGTTATGAAACAAATAACAAACATATAACCTATCATATGAAAGCTATCATGTGAATCCGATAATAAAATATAACTCGAGGTAGGGAAGCTGGTATGCTGGCTCAGCGGTTACCATGTAACATGGCCCTGATACACTCAAACCCTAATCAACACGTAATCATGTGAATCAGTTAACAATCGGGAATCCAAACTCTATCAATCTTAGCCGGCTTGCATCTCACCTTCTAAAACTCATAGAATCATACAAACATAAAAGACCAATACGTCTACAAACAGGCATAAGTTCTTAGGACAGTCAATAGTCGACTTCTGTAACTCGAGGCTATACCACAAGGTAGGAAAACATCCTAGTCCTAGACTGATCAGACCTAGCGACAACAGCTATTCCATTCCCCGTCTCATGACCAAAAGTACACAAGAATCTCTATTAGGCGACCCCCTAGACAGAGTTGGCTAGTACTTAAGCTGGCTCCATTCCCAAAGTGGAACTCTTAGGCAGCCATGCTCCGACTTGGAGATAAGCCCCCCAGGCCGGAACACAAAAGCTATCAAGCAGTGAACTATATACTCGTTAAAGATAGTTAGGCCTATCTATGACATGGTCCAAGATACTCATTTAGAATTAGAATGGTCAAGACGCCATATACTCATAATTCTCTATGGGTACTTAGTCAACACGACATATATCATCCAATCAAACAGTCACGGGGAAAACTTCCTAACATGTGACTAATTGCATATAAAAATCATATTCAAATAACATATCGCCTCATATCTACTAAGGCTAATTCATTAATTAAATACAACCTTAATTGAAGACAAATCCCCGACCCGAGTCCCGCGACGGGTCATCAGTCAAAACGGGGCTGACTAGATCTTAGTTTGACCAAACCCGTTTGGTCAAACCGGCTAGAAACAGAGTCTTTACCATATAGACTTGAACATAAAAATCATCATATTCATTACATGTTATTTTATTAAAACTTCTAACATGTGATTTATTAAATCTTACTAAAACCCGCTTGACTTAAAGGATATCAAATTAAACTATAATCTCGTATTATAATTTCTAACATGTGAGGAATTATAATATTATGAAAAATACTTTTAATTAAATAATTTACTTATTAAAATTTCCCACTGGCTAAATATTACAAAACACGATAAATTAACACTAAACTCAAAAACCGTCACAAGACCAAAAAGGTGACTCTTGGGCTGATTTTGGGCCGGACCTAACATGGGCCTGGACTGGGCCCACGGCTGTTTTGGGTTGATTTGGACTGTTTTGATCGACTTTACTAAAAACCGTTTCTTAATATTTCCCGCATGCTTAACATATTTAAAACCTGTCAAAACAACAACATAACAATCAAGTATCGACACAACTCCCAAGGACCATACCCGGACCAAATCCAGACCGGGCTGGACCGGCCTGAACCGGTCTGACCAGGCCTGAACCGGCCGGTTTGGGCTGGTTTCCAGCCACCCAATTCGGCCACCACCAAAACAACAACCCCCATTTATTTCAACATGATTTTTAATTAACAACATCCATTTTAACAACCAATCCAACCATCATTCATACAAAAATCATTATTATGAACAATCATCCAAATTCATCAAGAACACTAAACATATTAAAACTTCCATACAACATAAAAATCATACTACTTATCATGTTACTACTAAAAATCATAAGTAACAATAATATGAACTAAAACAAAAGATGAACCAAAAACAAAGATATGTGACCATTATTTCGTCGAGTAAATCAGAATTGTTACCTTAGCTAGCAAAATCAAGTAGCACCAAAAAAATAAGAACTAAGAAAATACGAAACCCGTCTTCTAATCTTCTCCTAAAATATACGAGTCACCAAACTCGTCTTCAAAATCTTCCCCTATAAGAAATGACAAGAAAAAACATTATTAGAATTAAAACTTGATTTTCCATAATTAAAGTGTTGAAAACGATTTTGACGGAATTGAAAATAAACCGTACTTGAAGATGGAGAGCGAAGAGGAGATTCTAGAAATATAAGTTAGGACGGATTTGAACAAGTAACGAATGGTTTGTGACGATTTTGCTCAAGAACGATGAAGAACGCTCAAGAACATGAAGAACGATTTTGATTATATTAAAGAAAGTGTTAATTAGATCTTAATTTGATTTATTGTAAAATGAAAAGTTGTTAGTGAAAAATGATGGAGTGTGAGCCGTGTACATATAGAAGAAATAATGAGTCGGGTTTTGAAATTGTTGTTACGGAATTGACTCGGGTTTTATTATTATAATCAGATAATTAATTAGATATTAAGTTAATTAAATCAAATATCTAGATATTATGTTATATTAATGAAAAGAAAGGAAAATATCTAGCCCTATTAGAGGAAGACGGAAGACCGTGTGGAGGGGTGATTTCGGGTTGTTTTGTAAACGGTTTGAGTAATCTCGTTGACGGATCGGATAAAGTAATAATATCTAAGATCTGATTATTAGATAATCAAACAATGAAAAAGATCCCAAAAGTGAGTGGAAAAGGGAGTGACAGGGCGTGTGATCATGCCAAAGTCGGGTTTCGGGTGTTTTAGGGATTTTACGATGACTCGGGAATAGTTAAATGATGTCGGGTTTAAACGTAAACCTTATTATTAAATTCCGAATAAATTCAAAATAATTTATTAAAGCGTCATAAAGTCAAATAAATCTTAATAAAAATAAATTAAAATTATTATTTTTTTAAATAAAATTTCGGTCTTCAAAATTACAAGGCGAGTCGGAAAAAGTCAACGAAAGTCAAAGTCGACTTACAAGTCAAGAAAAGTCAAAGATGACTTAAAAGTCAAGAAAAGTTTATGACGACTTAAAAGTCAAGAAAAGTCAATGACGACTTTAAAAAGTCAAGAAAAGTCAAAGAGGACTTAAAAGTCAAGAAAAGTCAAAGATGACTAAAAACGGTCTTTTCATGAAATCTCTCAGAAATTCCAAATACGAACGCGGAATTTCAAAATACGACTCGAAACAATAAATTCTATTTTAAAAACTTAAGTCTGCTGAAAAGTGTTAGTAAATATTTTTACTAGAAAAATTGGGTACTTTTTGGGTTGTTACAATCACCCCTCCTTTTAAAAAGTTTCGTCCTCGAAACTTAGAAGAAGTAATGTGACATATATGTAGGTCAATTCAAAACTGTTAAGAATATACTTGTAATAAAATATAGGGTCTTATCAATGGAGCGGAAGGTTCTCGTCTATAGTTAAGAACATCAACGTCCCAAATCAAAGACTTTAAAAGATACATTTTCGCATCAACAAATGAGAAAACTAGTTATCAAACGTCTCCAATAACGAGTCTCAACACTCATTGACGGTAAAACTACTTGAAATCATTAAAATATTTCCAAAAGCTTTTAGTTCAAAAATTTCATAGTAAAGGTAATAACTCTACTATCTATGCCTAAAATTTCTAACTAAAGCTTCTAGCGATCTACCTATAAGAAATGATATTCGATAGAAGGAACGGAATATTCGAAAGAATAAATCGAATAAAAAGAAAGAAGAAAGAAGGAGATTTACCTCAAG
Organism: Heliosperma pusillum; assembly: GCA_022085475.1. Taxonomy (NCBI): domain Eukaryota; kingdom Viridiplantae; phylum Streptophyta; class Magnoliopsida; order Caryophyllales; family Caryophyllaceae; genus Heliosperma; species Heliosperma pusillum. Next base: position 5,042 of record JAIUZE010072109.1, on the reverse strand, counting down.
CAAAGAGCTCGGGATATTTAGCTAATATTTTAGCTTCGGGTTCCCAAGTTTCTGATTCGACGTTTCCACAACGCCAAAGGATACGAACTAAGGGTACCACCTTGTTTCGGAGTTGTTTGTTAGCCCTTTCAAGTATACGAATCGGACTTTCTTCCAAAGCCAAATTAGGTTCCAAGTCCAACACTTCCTCTTGAATAATATGACTCGGATCACTGATATACTTCTTCAATTGCGAAACATGGAACACATCATGAACTTTACTCAAGTTCGGAGGTAATTCCAAACGATAAGCAACATGACCAACTCTTTTAAGCACACGAAACGGTCCAATATATTTAGGACTCAACTTTCCTTTCACTCCAAACCGTTTCACTCCTTTCATGGGTGACACTTTAAGGAATACCCAATCATCAACATCAAATTCAAGTGGTCGACAGAACACGGCCATAGGATTTTGTCTATCTTGAGCGGCTTCATTCGCTTGAATGACTTGAACTTGATCAATCGTTTCCGCTAAAACTATTGTCGGGACTTCAACCATATGGATTCCTCCTGAACGTGATTCCCAAACAAAAACAGGACTATGGCACGTCCTACCGTATAAAGCCTCGTACGGTGACATCTTGATAGATGCATGATAACTGTTGTTATAAGAAAATTCCACCAGAGGCAAACACTTCTCCCAAGAAGTGTGAAAGTCTAAAGCACAAGCCCGAAGAAGATCTTCCAAAGTTTGAATCGTTCTCTCTGTCTGACCATCAGTAGCGGCATGAAATGCTGTGCTCATCAACAATTTACTACCCATGGCTTCTTGCAAAGCCGTCCAGAATCGGGAACAGAATCTCGGATCTCGATCTGAAACTATATCTTCAGGCACTCCATATTAACGCACTATCTCATCCACATAGGTACGGGCTAAGACATCTATCCTCGAAGTTTCTTTGATAGGCACGAATCTGGCACACTTTGTTAGACGGTCTACAATAACCCATATGGCATTCTTTCCACTAGAAGTAGTAGGTAAACCCATCACAAAGTCCATAGAAATAGACTCCCATTTCCACAGAGGAATTTCCAAAGGTTGCAGCAAACCTCCGGGTCTTTGATGTTCAATCTTCACCTTCTGACAAGTAAGGCATTTACTAACATACTCCTTTACTTCAATCTTCATCCTACGCCACCAAAACTGTGGTCGCAAATCTTTATACATTTTGTCACCGCCAGGATGAATAGAATAAGGAGAAAGGTGAGCTTCATCAAGTATTCTCTTTCTCAACTCGGCACTTCTCGGAACATACATTCTACCATGGTAACGAAGGTAGCCCTCATTATCCACCACACAATCCTTAGCTTGCTCAAGTAATATTTTTGCTCGTATGGCGATAAAAGTAGCATCCTCCGGTAAACAAGTACGAATCTCTCGATAAAAATCAGGTTCCGCTGTCAAAGCACCCAGATAATCAAATCCTTTCCCAACAAACTGTATCTTCAGCCTCTGAAATTCAGTTACTAGTTCATCGGGTAAAGTACCAAGAGCATTTAATGAATGACTAGTCTTTCTACTCAAAGCATCTGCCACAACATTTGCCTTTCCCTCGTGATAAATCAACTCAGCATCATAATCATTCACCAACTCTAACCATCTTCTCTGCCTCATGTTCAACTCTTTCTGAGTAAAAATGCACCTCAAGCTTTTATGATCGGTGTAGATTCGGCAATGAACTCCAATAAGATAGTGTCTCCAAGTTTTTAAAGCATGTACCACAGCTGCTAACTCAAGATCATGAGTCGGGTAGTTCACTTCATGAACCCTGAGTTGTCGAGAAGCATAAGCAATGACTTTTCTATTCTGCATCAAGACACATCCCAAACCATGCTTTTAAGCATCACAATATACATCATAATCAGCTTCATCATCTGGTAAAGTTAAAACCGGTGCGGTAGTCAATCTCTTCTTTAATTCCAAGAAGGCAATTTCACATTCATCGGTCCAGATATACTTTGCTTCCTTCTTTAGCAATTGAGTCATCGGTCTTGCTAATTTGGAGAAATCTTTCACAAACCGACGATAATAACCCGCTAAACCAAGGAAACTCCGAATCTCGGACACATTTCTCGGACTTTTCCAATCCACAACTGCCTCAATTTTAGCTGGATCGACCATAACACCGTCTTTTGAAATGACATGACCAAGGAAAGATACCTCGGGCAACCATAATTCACATTTGGAGAACTTAGCATACCACTTTTGGCGTCGAAGAACACCCAAAATGGTTCGAAGGTGATCGGCATGTTCTTCCTTAGATTTCGAAAAGATCAAAATGTCATCAATGAATACCACCACACATTTATCAAGATACTCCCTGAAGGTACGATTCATCTGAGCCATGAATATTGCTGGAGCGTTAGTCAAACCGAATGGCATCACATTGAATTCGAAATGACCATACCTCGAGCTAAAAGCAGTCTTGGGCATATCTGCTTCCCGAACGGGAATTTTATGATAACCCGATCTAAGATCAATTTTTGAGAAAGTAGAAGCACCCCGTAACTGGTCAAAAAGATCATTGATACGAGGCAGAGGATATTTGTTTTTGATTGTGACACGGTTCAACTCACGATAATCAATGCACATCCGCATAGAACCGTCTTTCTTTTTGACAAATAGTACTGGCGCACCCCAAGGAGAAGCACTAGGCCTAATAAAGCCTTTCTCAATCAAATCATCAAGTTGGATTCTCACCTCTTTCAACTCAGAAGGCGCCATACGATAAGGAGCTTTGGCAATTGGTCCAGTTCCAGGAACTAGATCGATGGAAAATTCAACATCTCTTTCAGGAGGAATCCCGGGTAATTCATCGGGAAATACATCGGGAAATTCTCGAACAATAGAAACATCTTTCAAAGAAGGAAGAGAAGAAGCAGAAGTAGTCACTACACATAGAAATGCTTGATGACCCTTCTTCAAAACATTTATCATTTTCATAGCTGAGATTAACTTCACCCTTGTTTGCTTTCTAACTCCTTGATAAGAAACACGAATACCCAAAGGACTTTTAAGAATAATCTTCTGATCACGGCATTCAAATCGAGCATGATAAGTAGATAACCAATCCATGCTCAGAATAATATCAAACTCTTCAAGAGGAAACCGTAGAAGATTAGCCGGAAAAATAGATCCATTTATGGATATTGGAATGTCGGAATGAAGATAAGAGCATGAAAATACATCTCCGGACGGTAAGGATATTGGAGTACTTTCTCCAACTGAAGCTTTGATAGGTAGTTTATCGGATAATCTCATTGAAATAAAAGACAAGGAAGCTCTCGTGTCAAATAAAATTAAACACGGTATTTCATAAATGGAAAACATACCCGTCACAATGTCAGGTTGAGCCTCGGCCTCAGCTCGGCTCATGATAAAAATACGACCCTTAGGTCGCCCAGAAATAACCGGTGTAGAAACCGTACCCTTCCTCTCAGGACATACATTAGCCTTATGCCCTGGCTTCTGACAAATAAAGCACACAAACGGCTTGTTGAAGCAACCAACACCAGGATGAATAGGCATCTTGCATGTAAAGCAGATACGACCCTTAAGGTCGTTGTTGTTGCTCGGAACAAATGGACGGTTTCTCTGATTTGCCGGTCCACTCTGAAAGTTTCGCCTCTTGTTTGGAAAAGAGGGAGAAAAGGAAGGTCGGGAAACAGGATATAAGGGTCTCTTGCCATAAGAATTAGGAGCAATATAAGAAGTACGAGCCTCTTCGGCAATCTCCCGAATAGAACTCTCCGCCCATAAAGCATCATTGTAAATAGAGACAAAAGAAGTAGAACCCCTACTAATCTTTCCCTTTACCTGGGGAGAAAGCTTCCCTAGGTAAAAGAAGGCTTTGTCTTCCTCCCTCGAAATAAGACGAGTGGCATAATGAGCCAACTCATTGAACTTGGTTGTGAACTCTTGAACAGAAAGAACTCCCTGTTTAAAGTCCATGAACTCTTTCAGCTTTTGTTGCCTCAACTCATCCGGGTAGAACCTCGCCTCCAATAGTTCACGGAATCGAGTCCACCCGAAATTAGGCTCCAACATAGCAGTAGGACCAGAAAGAGTCCACCACTGATCGGCTTCCTTCACTAAGAAGTGGGAAGCAAGACGGACCTTATCCTCTTCAAGGACATCATACAAAGAAAAACTCTTCTCCATTTCACGTAACCACCCCGAAAGCTGAACAGGATCTACCTCACCACCGTAGGTTTTGGCTTGGCTCCTAGATAGTTGAGAAGCAACCCATGAACAACCTCCGTGTCTCTCACGGTCGGAAATAGGATTAGGAATCGGATTTGCCTGTTGGTTTTGCTGGTTTTGCTGGTTTTGGATAATAACGGTAAGAGCTGCTAAGATCGTGTTGTCAATCCTCGGAGGCATCTTGCAAAATAAAACACAGATTAGTACTTATCATTTAGCAAGAACAAATAGACTACAACATAAATCCTAATCTACCCATCTTACCCTTCTATCTCACAAGTTTATTATTTATTAAGGTCAAGTTATTTATGCAAGGGTACACAAACGTGCGTCGGGAGCAAAATAGCTCTGATACCAACTGTGACACCCTCAAATTTGCGGAAAGAAAAAAAAATTATTTAAATACATAAAAGATAATAATACATAACGAAGGTGTCATAAATAAAAAAGGTCATTACAAAACAGAAATAATATTATACAAAAGAAATATACAAGACGGGAGACATATCTCCCGTATAAATACGGAAATGAAAAGAGTATATAATAATATACAATCTAAGAACCGAATATAGGTCCAAGGTAAATACTTCGCTCGCTAGCTCGTCAATGTACCCACTGTATGCATCACAACCCTGCCAACCGCATTAAATATAAACACGGAAGCCACAGTCAGTGGGGAGTAACTCCGAGTTCTCCCAGCCACGAAATGTCGAGTTTAATGAAACATGAATAACATAAAAGCAATGTATATAGAAAATACAAAACCTTAACATATATGATATGCTTTTTCATGTTA
>JAIUZE010072108.1:0-12762 GCA_022085475.1 Heliosperma pusillum | reverse complement strand
TTATATTTTTGATTTATTTTTATTAAGATTTATTAGGATTTATCATAATTTAATATAATTATTTTGAATTTATTCGGAATTTAAAGAATAACTTTTACGGTTTTTAATCGAACGTCATTTCACTATTCCCGACGCATCGTAATGCGCGCAACAAAATCGAAACTCGACTTTGGCATGAGTCACCCGCGCGTGTCATCGCTTTCCACTCACCATTAGATATTTTATTTATTTTGATTAAAATAATCAAAATATCTAGATATTTAATTACTTTATCGATCCGTCAACAGAAATTACGCAAATCGAGCAAAAACAGACCCGATGATCACCTTACCCACACGGCTCATCCTCTCCTCTAATAGACTTTGATATTTTTATTTCTTTTGATTAATATATCATAATATCTAGATATTATTTTACTTTATCGATCAGTTAACGAAAACTACGCAAAACGCTCTAAATCGGACCCGACAAGCTCAACATCACACGGCTCCCTTACCACTCTTAAGCCTTGATATTTTCATTATTTTTCATTTTAATATCATAATATCTTGATATTAACTTTATCGTAAATTATATTTAATCATTTACCGTAAAATAATTATTAAACGCGAGTCAATTACGTAACAACAATTTCAAAACTCGACATCTATTCTTGCCTATATTTACACGGCTCCACCATCACTCTCCACTCACCAACAACTTTTCATTTTTACAACAACTCAAATAAAGATCAAAACATCACTTTATTTAATCGTTCTTCGTGTTCTTCATCGTTCATCAATCGTTCTTCATCGTTCTTGAGCAAAACCTCCATAAATCCTTCATTTCTTAATTAAATCCTTCCTAATTTATATTTCTAGGATCTCCTCTTCGCTCTCCATCTTCTAGTACGGTTTATTTTCAATTCCGTCAAGATCGTTTTCATCATTTAATTATGGAAAATTTAGTTTAAGTTCTAATAATTGTTTTTCTTGTTATTTCTTATAGGGGAAGAGTTTGAAGACGAATTTGGGGACTCTTATATTTTGGGTGAAGACTAGTAGAAGGGTTTTCTTATTTATATATTTCTTATATTTTGGTGCTAAGTGATTTTGGCTAGCTAAGGTAACGATTCCGTTTTACTCGACGAATTAATGTCACATAGCCTTAGTTTGTTTTTGTAGTCTTTAGTTTTGGCTCATGTTATAGTATTTAAGAGTTAAGTTAGTAACATAGCCTTTAATTTGATTTATTTGGATTTTGGTTCATCTTTATTTTTGGTTCATGTTTTATGATTTATGGATTTTTAGTTAGTAATATGTTAAGTAGTGATTATTATGTTGTTTTATGATTCTTGATGATTTTTATGTTTTATGGAATTTTTATGTTGTTTTATGATTCTTGATGATTTTTAAGTTGTAGAGAATTTTTATGATGATTTATTGTTCTTGATAATTTTTAAGTTGTAGGAAATTTTTATGTTGATTTATTGTTCTTGAAGAATTTTAATGATTTTTACTAAGTTATGATTTTTATGTTGTTTAGGAAATTTTAACAAGTTTGTGGTTCTTGATGAATTTTGATGATTTTTAACAAGTGATGATTTTTTTTTATGTTGTTTATGAAATTTTAACAAGTTTAGTGTTCTTGACAAATTTTGATGATTTTTAATAAGTATGATTTTTATGGATGTTTGTTAAAATGGTTGGTTGATGATTAAAACATGTTAGAATTTATTTTGTTGTTGTTGGTGTGGAGAACCGTGTAGAGGCAGCCCAAACCGGGCCCAACCAGGCCGGTCCAGGCCGGTTCAGGCCGGTCTGGGTTGGTCAAGGTGGGTCCGGGTTTTGGTCTTTGGGTTGTGTCGATGTTTGATTGATTGGTTGTTGTTTTGACGGGTTTTGAATATGTTAAAGCATGCGGGAAATATTAGAAAAACGGTTTTAAATAAAAAGTGTAAAATCTGCCATTTTTACCAAAACAGGCCGTGGGGCCCAAAACAGGCCCATGTGGGTCCGGCCCAATTCAGCCCGTGGGTCCCACCTTGGGACTCGTGTCGGTTTTTGAGTTATCGTCATTTTTATCGTGTTTTGTAATATTTAGCAAGTGGGAAATATTAATAAGTAAAATATTTAATTAAAAAGGTTTTCATAAAATTATTATTTCTCACATGTTAGAAATTATAATACGAGATTAGTTACGTTGAAATCATTTAAGTCAAGCGGGTTTTGGGTATAATATGATAATTCACATGTTAGAAGTAGTAATAAAATAACATGTAATGAATATGTTGATTTTATGTCTATGTGATAAAGACTCTGCTTCTAGCCGTTTTGATCCAACGGGTTTGGTCAAACTAAGATCTAGTCAGCCCCGATTTGACTGATGACCCGTCGCGGGACTCGTGTCGGGGATTTGTCTTCAAGTATGGTTGTATTTAATTAATGAATTAGCCTTAGTAGATATGAGGCGATATGATATTTGATTATTATTGATATGCAATTAGTCACATGATAGGATGTTTTTCCCGTGACTGATTTATTATATGGTTGGTGTCGTGTTGACTAAGTACCCATAGAGAATTATGGATATATGGCGTCTTGACCATTCTAATTCTAACTGAGTAGCTTGGACCACGACATTGATAGGCCGTACTATCTTTAACGAGCATACGGAGTTTGTCGCTTAATAGCGTTTGGGTCTCGGCTTGGTGGGTTTATATCCAAGTCGGGGCATGGCTTCCTAAGAGTTCCGCTTTGGGAAGGGAGCCAGCTTAAGTACTAGCCATCTCTGCTTAGGGGGTCGCCTAGCAGAGTTTCTTGTGTACGGTTATGTCATGAGACGGGGAATGGAATAGCTGTTGTCGCTAGGTCTGATCAGTCTAGGACTAGGATGTGTTCCTACCTTGTGGTATAGCCTCGAGTTACAGAAGTCTTCTATTGACTGTACTAGGAACTTATGCCTGTTTGTAGACGTATTGGTCTTTCATGTTTGTATGATTCTATGAGTTCTAGAAGGTGAGATGCAAGCCGGCTAGGATTGATAGAGTTTGGATTACCGATTGTTAACTGATTCACATGATTACGTGTTGATTCGGGTTTGAGTGTATCATGGCCATGTTTCTGAGAGGAACCTCTGAGCTAGCATACCAGCTTCCCTACCTCGAGTTATAGTTTATTATCGGTCTCACATGATAGCTTTCACATGCTAGGTTATTTGTTAGTTATCTGTTTCATAACATGAAAAGCATATCATATATGTTTAAGTTTTGTATTTTCCATCTACATTGCTTTTATGTTATTCATGTTTCATTAAACTCGACATTTCGTGGCTGGGAGAACTCGGAGTTACTCCCCACTGACTGTGGCTTCCGTGTTTATATTTAATGCGTTCGAACAGGTGGTGATGCATATTTTGGGTACATTGACGAGCTAGCGAGCGAAGTATTTACCTTGGACCTATATTCGGTTCATAGTTTGTATATTATTGTACACACTTTTATTTCCGTATTTATACGGGAGATATGTCTCCCGTCTTGTATATTTCTTTTGTAGAATATTATTTCCGTTTTGTAATGACCTCTTTTATTTATGACACCTTCGTATGTATTTTCATCTTACATTTATGTATTTAAATATTTTTTTTCTTTCCGCAAATTTGAGGGTGTCACACCTTGCCTCTTCATGGAACGCTTTCCAATATGGCACCGTCTTTTGGAACACCGAGTTTGGGAATCACAGTTTTCACAATAAATAATTACAAAAATACAAATGAATACATAGCAAATTCCTATTATACATTTGATCTATAAAATGAAATTATTAATTATTACAAAACGGCGATACGAAATCGCAATAAATTACAACCAAATCGGTATTCCCTTACATTACGGGTAATACCGATTAAAAAATAATCTAGGCCATACTAGGTACAACTTGCAAAAAAATAAATAAATGACATTCATTCATTCAACAACATAAATAAAAATGCTGTAAAATCATGCCAAAATCACCCTCAACACTTGTCATGTTCATTCTAGCTCGGTTTTTACGAATTTTATCGATTTTATCTACTAAAAATCAATAATCAACACCTAAATCGTATTTAAGCTCAAACTAATTATCTAAACTGATTTAGAACTTAAAATTAGTCCCCACTAATTTCACTTGTATTTAATTAGTTTGAATTGATCGCATTTGCTATTTAAAGAAGTTTAATCATAACTTTTATGAATTAAACCCAAAACAAAATGAAAAATCATTAAAATTGAAACAAAAAATATTTGCACATACTGGAACACTTCCAGGAACCTCAAGAACAAAAAACATTTGCCCAAAAAATTTGAAATGATTTTATGAACAAATAGCTTTATAAGAATCGGTTTTTATCAAATAAAAACCACCAAAAATAGTAAAATGATGAAAAAAATTTTCAAATTTTACCAGGATGATATAAATAATATTATAAAATGTACAAAACATTATCAACTCCAGAAAGTCACGTTTCAATTTTAAGAACAAAATAACTCCTTTAAATCGATTTTTATCCAATAAAAATCAATAACCATGCAATACATGACTAAATGTCACGAAAATTTACATACAATATGTACACCATGCATGTGAGAACATATTAAAATTTTGAGGCCAGATTCAACATGCAACTATTTTTAGTTAACTTTTAACATAAAACCGCATGTTAACTCGGTTTTAAAGGCCATAAATCATAATAAATAGCAAAATAATTCGTAAATTCTCCAAATTTGACCACAAACATTTTGAGGTCAGTAGGTATGCATGCAAAGCAGAAAATTTCGTGAAAACCATTTTTAACATAAATTTTCGATTTTTACTCAAGTTATCGTATAACCCGATTTTAATGTTCAAAATCAACATGCATGCTACAAGCTAGCTCTGATACCACATGAAAGTTCATAGACCCTAATTAGACTCCTCTAATTAGTTACTAAATTACTTGTTAATTTAGTGTTTAATAAAGATCTATGTAACATGCATGCAAATTAAAATGCATAATAAAAAGTAAAAAGAAATTTCCTTACATTGGGAATTTCGGTTATATGGGCACAACAAGAAACACCTTTCTTGTTGATCTTGTGCTATAAAGAAATAGATGATCCTCCTTGTAATCTTCAAGGTAGAAGACCTCCTTTAAGAAGCACCCAAGATAAAACCCAAACTAATCACTTAGTTTTTTGACTAGAAAACACAAGTGATATGATGAACTAATATTAGATTTTATTACTACTCTAGTAATAGAAAATATTAGTATTTGAGAGGTTTTTAGAGAGATGAGGATTTTAGTGAGATAAGCACAAAAATAAGAATGAACAAGCAAAGCAAAATGAACAACAAAATTGTCCATTTAAGGACACAAAGGGTCCGGCCAACACATGCATGAATGGCCCCTTATTTGCTTAAAATAATCTCATGCAAAAATGTTGAGTGTAGAAGTGAATTAGAACATGATCATGTGTCATAAACATGACATGATCACATGATGTAGTGTAACACAAGAAACAACAATCATCATGTTATACACTACCAAAATTTCGGCACCCACTAGTGTCATGTGGTCCATTTTGATTTTTGATATTTATCCCACAAATACTTATAATCATATGTTTAATTATCTTGTATAATTAAGGGTTAATTTGATCATATAACAATTATATGACTCAAATTAATAAATAATATACACTTAACTTTTAAGTGATATTTTATCATTATATCAATATATAATGGTTCCCACAATGCCTAGTTAGATTATTTTACAACTCCTTGTAAATATAATTAACTAATCACCTCTACCTCAAAGTATATGCATAACCTCAACTAATTTAATGAATTAACTGTTAATCATTAAATTAAATCTTATTCAATCATATTAAAATAATACGTAAAATTTATTCAGTTAATTATCGTATAATTGACTAATAAACTTATCCGGAATGAGTTCGTAACTCAATTTCCAATAATAAACTCTCGTAACTAAACATATATCAAATATATATATATAAAGCACTAATTAATGTGTATCGTATACAAATAATTAGATTTCTGTTTGGGTCTCATCCTATAGGTGTGACCGAAAGGGGTCAGTTGATTACCGCCGTCATACGACAATAACGTCTAACTCTAGTCAGCTGACTGTTATCGATTTACGTTAATCAACTGACGTGGAGTATCAAAATACTAGTCATCCCACTAATATTCCAAAATGAGATTTATAATATAAATGCACTATTGTGGAGGACACTTGCTCCAACATTATCAAACCAATCACATTTAAACAATATGGCTTTATAAATTTTGTGCTCGATATAATAAGAAAGCTCAACTACTTCATTAAGGGTTCCGTAGTAGTCGAACCCCTTCAGTAGAACTCACACAAACCCCATTGCTTATAGTAGTTTTCGGAACATCAACTCCATCTTTAAAAGCACGAAACTTATAGCCATTGATAGAATATCTTCTCCATGTCCTCACCCAGTTACTTGGACCTCCTGCTAGAGCTATTATTAAAGGATCCTTCAATCTATAAGCCTATATATCAATAAAACAATATATTAATTATATTAAGATGTTATATTCTCAATATTAATTATTAGTTAATAAGAAATTGAAATGTGATCTTACTTCATTTCCCAACCATTTTGAAAAACTTTTGTCATGTTTGCTCCAAACATCATCATAAGACGTGACATCAGGATATGTGAGTTTGATGTACATCTCGAATTCCCTAATAATAAGACGTGACATCAAGACATGTTTTAATTAGTAATGTACGTTTGAACTATAATGAATTAATTTTATTACGAAAAGTTATTTGTGTAATAATGAATCAAATACTTACTTTTCATATGTCTCTAAAAATTGCCCACAGTTTCTTAGCACATAAAAATGAGCTTCTTCAAAATCTTTTTCATTTAAGTACCTCGTTATACATTTTCCGGTAGTATTTCCCATGTCATCATTGAACAACTCGGGTATATTTGAATCTAGTTGGTTATCGGAATTCACACCAACCTCCAAGCCCTTCGCTTTTGTGTCAATGTGATCTTCGAAATATAGGGCACAAAAATTATAAATTTCCTCTAACAAAAAAGCGTTGCATATGGAACCCTCGACCCGAGCTTTGTTGCCAACCTTCTTTTTCAAATGATTAAGGAACCTCTCAAATGGATACATCCATCGATATTGGACAGGTCCTCCAACTTTCGCTTCATAAGGTAAGTGAATAGGTAAATGCTCCATGGAATTGAAGAAAGAAGGGGGAAATATCATTTCTAACTTGCATAATATCTCCGCAATTCTTGACTCTAGATGTTCCATGGAATCAACTTTAATCGTAGAAGTACACAAGTCCCTAAAAAATTGGCTTATCTCAGTTATAGCATTCCAAGAATTCGTCGGGAGTAAATGTTTCAATGCAACAGGAAGTAACCGTTCCATAAAGACATGACAATCATGACTTTTCATGGAATGTAACACCAAATTTCTATGGTCAACACACCGACTCAAATCTGAAGCATAACCATCTGGGAATTTCAAACTAGCAACCCATTCGCATAGAGCCTTCTTCTCCGCTGTCTCTAAAACAAACCTAGATGATATGGGTCGTTTCAAGCAATACTCAAGAAAGTCAGCTTTACCCTTAGGGCCAAACGAAGTTTTCTTTGTTACATTCATCACCGTGTTGATAAGATGTTCAAAAAAGTTTTTCTCAATGTACATAACATCTAAGTTGTTTCGAATCAACAATGTCTTCCAATAAGGGAGTTCCCAGAATATGCTTTGCTTCCACCAACCTTCAGTTTTGTCGTCTTTCAATCTTTTCATTTCTTCAGCAGAAGACTCGACAACTTTCGGTAAACCTTTTACGGAATCCCAGACTTCAGCGCCGGTTAATTTGATTGCAACTGTGGTATCCTCAGTTTTCCTATTCTTTAGAAAATGCTTACAATTGTTGCGGATAGGATGATCATGTTTCAAGAAAGTACGATGACAATCGAACCAACAAACCTTTCGACTATGTTTCAGAAAAAAGGATTTAGGATCTGTTTGAAGACAATAAGGACAAGCACGGTATCCGGCCGTGGACCAACCGGAAAGCATGCCATATGCAGGAAAATCATTGATCGTCCATAGTAATGCCACTTTTAATTGAAAGTTACGTTTCTTAGAGACATCATAGGTATCCACACCGGTTTCCCAAAGTTCTTTCAACTCTTTGATCAACGGTTGGAGGTACACATCCAATTTTGCTTTAGGGTTATTAGGACCTGGAACGATCATAGATAAGAACATAAATTGCCTCTTCATGCATAACCAGGGGGGTAAGTTGTACGGGGTTACAATCACGGGCCAACACGAGTAAGACTTCCCGAATTGGCCATAAGGTGAAAATCCATCTGTACACAAACCTAGTCGAACATTGCGAGGCTCACTTGCAAATTCTGGATGCTCTCTATCGAAATGTTTCCACGCTTCTCCATCACTTGGGTGTGCCATTGTCCCTCTTTCTCTTACTCGAGAGTTTTTATGGTGCCAACTCATCTCACCTGCTATGTGTTTGGTTGCAAATAGTCGTTGTAACCTTGGCGCAAGCGGGAAATAAGTCAGTGGTTTACAAGGTATTCGCTTCCGGCCACTTAAATTCTTTTTACCTTTATATCGAGAGGCATGACATTTGGTACATTCCTCAAGATCGGCATTTTATTCCCAAAAAAGCATGCAACCGGTAGGACATGCATCGATTTTCACATGGGGTAGTTGGAGTCCCTTAAGCAAATTCTTAATCTCTTGGAAATTGCGCGCCATTTGATTATTTTTTGGAATAATGTCACTAATTAACGACATAAAACCATTGGCGCATCTAAGAGATAAGTTGTTCTCACATTTGAGTGCTACCAACCTAGCAGCCGCTTGCAACAAACTCATACTACTTCCCTCATACACTGGTTGTTCGGCTTTATTTAACATTCTATAAAAGGCTGAAACTTGGGGATGTGGGGGATAATGAACTTCTTCATCGCTAAGGTCGTCGGGATTAAGTCGAGCCTCCATTATTTGCTCAACATTATCACGTAATGCATCTTCAACCAACTCCCGGTAAGGATTCTCACTAACTACGATACTACTTGAACTCTCTTCGGTAGCCAGTTTCTCACCGTGATACTTCCATACATAATAATTATCAGTAAAACCATTCGACCATAGATTATTTTGAACCTCCCTTTTCGATTTAAAAGCTAAGTTATCGCATTTCTTACATGGACACCTCATTTCACCGCCTAAATCCTTAAACTCACTATATTGTTCCGCGAATTCAATAAACTCTTTCACCCCATTTGCAAATATCAGCTTGGGTTTCTTTTTTTCGTCTAATCTTTCATACATCCACCGTCGTTCTAATCTTTTCATGTTATTATGTATCTACATTTAAATATATATATATGTTATATAAATAAATTATCAGAAATTAACAACAATGATAATCAATAATCACACATAGTAAATTAAACATTTATTCTCATCAACAAGTAAAATTAAATTTCTTCAATTGGGTCCTTATCACTCCAACCTAAACACATCAATCTACGTTTCAAGTCACTAGCAAACACCACTTGTAATTTATTAATGAGGAAAAAATTCGGCAGCAATTCCCCTTTGTTTTCTAAATACACAATGTTGAATAAATATTTACTCAACATATGCATTCAGAAAACATTAAAGGAATTGTAACCGAACTCTTTCCTCATTAATAAATTACAAGTTATGTGTTTACTACCTAAGTGACTTGAAACGTAGAAAGACAGTCCCAATACGGGAACTATTCAAAAATTACTCCTAACGAGTAATTCTTGAACGGGTACTAAGTCAATATCAACACATGTAATAATTTGGACATACAAAACACATGTAATAACTAGCTACTAACAACAACAAAAAATTTATTATCAAATGATTAAGACGCAGGGCGAAATTATATTAACAACAATCAAAATTTCATTATCAAAAACAATAATGGCTACTATCCTACGTCAATTAAAGACAAACAAATAATTAAGACGGAAGGCGAAATTAAATTAACAACAAAAATTTCATTATCAAAAACAATAATGGCTACTATCCTACGTCAATTAAAGACAAACAAGTGATTATGACGGAGGGCGAAATTAAATTAACAACAAAAATTTCATTAACAAAAAAAGTAATGGCTACTATCCTACGTCAATTAAAGACAAACAAATTATTAAGACGGAGGGCGAAATTAAATTAAAGACAAATATAATACCTAAGGATGAAAATAAACAAAGAAAGCGGCGAAAAGATGCGGCGGCGACAAGCAGTGACGGCGACAAGTAGCGGCGGTCGACGGTCGGAGGTAGCTAGTGGTGGTCGTCGGATCTACAACAAACAACTAATAAAGAACATATAAATTAACAAAAGGAGAAAAGAAAGAGAATGAAATAGTTAATTAAACTTACCAAGGATGTGGTGGTCGGAAAGTAGTCGCCGGAGGAAGTTAGTCGGTGGTAGTGATGGAGCCGGTGGTTGGAAAGTGGATTTAATTGATTTGGGGGTTAGGTTTTGGGGAAAATGAAGAAGGAAGAATGACGGGCTGATTGTGCGATTTCAGCATAAAAAGAATATTTCTGACGGAAATTCCGTCAGGAATCCGTCAGTTTACCGAGAATTCGAGAACCTTTCTGACGGAATTTCTGCCAGAAATATTGTTTGACTGCGTACTGTTGACTGCATTATTGGTATGTACTGACGGAAATTCCGTCAGTATAATGGAATATTACTGACGGATTTTCCGTCAGTATCAGTAATTACTGACGGAAAATTTGTCAGTACCCGTAAGTGAATTTTGCCGCCTTTGACTTAGTCAACGCGCCATTTGTCACTGACGGTTACTGACGGATAATCCGTCAGTTTTATTTTTCCGTCAGTATTCCGTCAGTAGTCCGTCAGTCATAAAAAATCACTGACGGAATTTTTTTTCCGTCAGAAAAACCGTCAGTTTCCCGAGAAATCGTTGTAGTGCAATCTATCAGCAAACTCAGGGTACTGCTGCTCTATTACTTCTGCAAACTCCCAAGTAGCATCATGAATTGGAAATCCTTCCCAATGAAACAAATACTGCACTGCAGCCTTGTTTTGTCTCTTTATGATTCGTTTATCCAGAACAACTGCTGGTTTGACAGCAATATCACTATGGAGTCCTTGCATCCAACTTGGAATATGGGCTGATACCGGAAGAACTCCTCGAAATTCTTTTAGCTGAGAAACATGGAATACCTTATGAATCTTAGCAGCCTCTGGAAGATTCAGTTTATAGGCAACCTTACCTACAATATCCTCTACCTGAAATGGTCCATAATACTTAGGTGATATTTTCACATTCACCCTATGCTGAACTGAACCTTGCCTGTAGGGTTGTAATTTCAACCACACCCAATCCCCAATCTTGAAAACTCTTTCTGACCTACCCTTGTCAACCTGCAACTTCATCCTATGCTGAGCCTTTGCCAATTGTTGTTTGAGCAGGGCTAGCATAACCTCTCTGCGTTGCATTGTTCTATTCACACTCTCCACTGAAGACTCCCCTGGTAAGTAAGGAAGATGGATGGGAAGAGGTTGATTGTAAACTGCTTCATAAGGGGTCAAGTTAGTTGCAGAAAGATATGTAGTATTATACCACCACTCAGCCAAAGGTAACCAAAGTGACCAGTCCTTAGGTTTTTCCCCACACATACATCTCAATTATGACTCAATGCACCTGTTTACTACCTCTGTTTGACCATCAGTTTGAGGATGGTAGGCAGAAGATAATAATAATTCAGATCCTTGGAGCTGGAATAGAGCTTGCCAAAACTGGCTAGCAAAAATAGCATCCCTATCGCTCACTACGCTTCTTGGCCACCCATGTAGTTTGAACACACTATCCAAATAAGACTGAGCTACTTCAATTGCTGTAAAAGGATGTGATAAAGCCATGAAATGTGCATACTTACTCATCCTAACCACTACCACAAATATTACTTCCTTCCCTTGAGATTTAGGCAATCCTGTTATGAAATCCATAGAGATGTCCAACCATACCTCTAGAGGTATAGGTAAAGGTTGTAACAGACCCGGATATGCAGAATTATCATATTTATTAGCCTGACACGTGACACAATGTCTGACATAATGGCTAATGTCCTTAGTAATTCCCTTCCAAGTAAATAATGCTTTGATCCTTCTAGTAGTAGCATCTCTACCAGAATGTCCACTCTGTGATGAGTTGTGTAACCATTCCAAAATTTTGTTTCTCACATCATTATCTGGCCCAACAACAATCTTTCCCTTCCTCCTAATTAAGCCATTAAACAGTTGGTAAGCAGGAACAGTTGTAGGATTATCTTGCAACTGCTGTCTCACATTGCTTAAGAACGCATCAAGCTCATAGCTTTGCTGGATCCTTGCTAATAAGTCAGATTGAGCTTCTGACAATGCCAAACACAACAGCTCACTTCCAGATAATCTGCTGGACAGTGCATCAGCAGCTAGATTTTCTTTCCCAGACCTGTTGTGACAACCCTCGCGAATGCGGAAATATAAAACATACAAGCATGTGAACTATATAGCGGAAAATACGGTATTTTAAAAACCTTTATACATGGAAGATAGAAAAATACGAGGAGTGTCAAAATATTACAAACTAAATAAAAATACCACAAGAGACGTAGTCTCTCCAAAAAAGTTAACAAGT